>CAUYQG010268367.1:0-11403 GCA_963574415.1 Tarsius wallacei
CGCCCGGCTAATTTTTTTATTTATTGTAGAGATGAGGTCTTACTTGCCCAGGCGGGTCTCGAACCCGCGGGCTCAGGCAATCCACTCACCTCAGCCTCCCAAAGGCGTGGGATTACAGGCTGAGCCACCGAGCCCGGCTAATTCTCCCAATTTTTAAAGGTTCACAACTAATTTAATTTTTACCTAAACATGTCAGTCAAACACATCTGTGTGTTTGAACCTGGCATGCAGACCACAATTTTGTAATCTCTGGTATAGACAACATATGACAACCTGCAATTGCAACATCTTAAAAATGTTCCTCACCACTGCCATGCACCTTTTTTGTTAATATATATTTTATTTAAGTACTATATTCAGGAAAGTGCATATATCCTAAGTGCACCATTTCACAAACTGACACAAATATGTAATTAACACTCAGTTCCAAATATAAAGCATTATTTCCAAAGCCCTCCCCAATACCCCCAGCACCACCCACCTTACTAGAGTAGCCACTGTTGTGTTCACTCTTTTGTTACTCTTTTTTTTTTTTAAGTAAATTCCAAACTAATATTTGTGCATGAATTAGTTACACTAATACAAACTGCAGATTGCCGAGAAAAACAAGTAGAATTGTCACGTCATCACATGCTAGGAAACTTGGTCTGATATTTCAAACAATTTATCAGTCAAGTTTGATATGATATCCTTGGCCAAGGTTTCCACTCCTTTTTTTCCATACAAACAAAGCAGAGGAAAGTCTTTGAATTCGCAGCCCTTATATTACCTAATCCAGGTCATTGGAGCCAAATGCCTCCCTACGACATGTGCAGATAAAATCCAGAGTTTTCTAGTCTCTCAAAATTGTGTGTCAAGATATTATTGCTATTTTTTTTTCATGAAATGAACCGTATGTATAAAATATGAGACTTTGCTTCAATGCATGCATTTATTGTACCAAGTTTATGACAGTCCGTCAACAAGCCCTGCTGTGCTTTGGCTTCTCAATATGTTTCTCTTTTCTTCCTTCAGCAGTCATCCTGCAGTTTAAATTTTTTGGTTCTCACATCCTTTGTTTTGAAAGCAACCTGAACATGGCATCATTTTTTTTTCTTTTTAGTGAGAAATAATCTGTGAAGTATGTTATGGCATATTTGGTACAGGATGACAAAAATAAAAAGACAGGGTTCTGTGGAGTTTGTGTCAAAACACATGCCGTGCCAGCATACTTGGGAAGATAGTTCTGGTGCTCTCTTTCTTACCATTGATTGCGATCGCTTCCTGATTGATTCAGCTGCTGGACATCTGCTTTGGCTGTCACATTTCAGAGCTGCTCCTCCTCCACGCCATGCTGCCAAGCAGAGACACAACCAAGTGAATCCTGTCACGTGTCCTGCTGTCCCTATGGATTGCGGCGTAACTGTCTGTTGATTGACCATTTTACAAAATGCCCTTTAAAATTCCACTTCATTAACAACCTGCAAAACACAACCCAGGCGACACTGAGATGCTTTCTCACCTACCATATGTGAAGTTTGTTGTTGTAATTTTCATTGCTTCAATAATAAGACCCTTGCTTGAAGAGAGTGTAAGGAAATGAAAATTTTCATACAGTGCTGGAGGCAGTATAGTGGATACAGAACATTCTGGAAGGTAATATATGCCAAGTCGTGAGGATGGGAATTTTGGCCTCCATGGCATTTGATAGTTAACAGGACAATAGGGACTTTGCAGATGGAATTAAGGTTGCTAATCACCTGGCCTTACAAGAGGGAGATTATACTGTATTATCAGATGGGCCCAATGCCATCACATGAGTCCTGACAGCAGAAGAGAAAGGCAGAGAGACCCGGTTCTGGTCCTGGGTTAGAGTGGGCTCCATGCAAGTGCAGAGAGTGGGCTAAGGAAGGCCCCAGTTGACAACCAGCAAGGAAACAGGAACCATGTCTCACAGCTGCACAGAACTGAATTCTGCCAACAACCCAGAAGAGGCTGGAAACTCCCCTGGAGTCTCCAGGAAGGAACACAGCCCTACTAATTTCTATATTTTGATCTTCTGAGACTGGAAGCAGAGATACCAGCCAAGCTCACTGGACTTGTAAACTACAGGACTGTTAAATGAAAATTGAGTGCTGTTTGAAGCCATTAAATCTGTCATTATTTATTACAGCAGCAATAGAAAACTAACACAAATTCCCTCAAGAAATGTTCACACCCTTTGATCCAATGATTCCTGTTCTAAGACTTTAGAATTCATTAAAGATTGTGTGCAAAGTGTTTACCCCAGTAACTAAATATTAAAAACAATCTAATTGTCCAATATTAGAGAATTGGTTAAATAAATTATGGTCGAGCCATACAGTGAAATATCATGCAGTCATTAAGATTCATTTTTTGATGTGAACATTCAGTATTCAAAAAATGCTCACAGTGTAATATTCAGTGAAAAAGAAAGAACACAGAGCTAAATATAACACTTGGCCCTGTCACATATGTGTGTTTTTTCCCTATGTGTGTATGTATGTAAGTATATTTTAACAGGATGTTTATCTTGGTTCTGGCCGAGGCCCCCGGGCCAAGAATAAAATTAGAAGCAGGTGCTTCACATCCCAAGGCCAGGTGCTACATAGTATTGGCAAAGGAGGTCTCTGAAAATTAGCCCATCACACCCTCCAGGGTATAAAAGTGAAGTTGGACTGATTGGAGGAGTGGAGGTGCACTGGGCCTCTCCTCTGACCATTTGTGGAAGGTGCAGGATTGGTGTTTATCTTGCAACAAATGAAAGAGGGGACTTTGAGGAGAACAGATAGAGAACTTGCTACCTATCCCGGACTTCAGAGGACAAAATGGTCAGGCTGTGACACGCCTTTCAATAGTCTATTCATTTGTTCAAGCAATACTTACTGAGCCAAATCACATTACTTTTTGTTAATCTTAAAAGTAATCTAACACAATAAAAATAAAGGAACTAGATGGGGAGCAGTGGCTCATGCCTGTAATCCCAGCACATTGGGAGGTCGAGGCGAGAGGATTGCCCAAGCCAAGGAGTTCGAGATTAGCCTGAGCAACTTGGCAAGACCTGGTCTCTACAATAAATCAAAAAATTAGCTGGCCACGGTGGCACACGCTTGTAGTTCCAGCTACTTGGAAGGCTGAGGCGGAAGGATCACCTGAGCCCAGTAGGTAGAGGCTGCAGTGGCCGTGATACGCCACTGTACTCCAGCCTGGGTGACAGAGTGAAATTCTGACTCAGAAATAAACAAACAAACAAACAATTAAATAAATAAAGGAGTTGAAGTCTATCTGCAGTGGACTTTTATGCTGAAAATGCTCACAGTATAATATTGAGTGAAAAAAGAAAGAACACAAAGCTATGAATAAAATTTGGCCCTATCAAAAATTATGCCTTCTCCAAACTCATTCCTGCTTTTTCTGAATAAAACCCACCCTTTGGGTTTGGGAATTTGTTCTTCTCCTGCTTTCAGACACTCCTACTTTGGCTCAAGGGTGGAGTAAATGACTTAAGACAATCAGTGCCCCTTATTCCCCTGCTCATAGTGACTGATTCAGGAATGATCCCATGAACCTAGCAGACAAATGAGACGCAATAAAATTTTAGCCGGAAGACTTTACATAGAGGCGGTCTCTCTGTTTTGCTGAATGTGAACTTGAGAATCACTGAGAGCTGGAAAGCAATCGTTTTGCTACTATGAGCAACCTGGGAATTGAGTCACTGCAATGAGGAAAGCTTGGTGAGATTGCTTGAGCCTGGGATGGAGCCCCAACTGAAGCCAGCCCTACTGTTTCGTTACAGCTATGAGTCCTTTTTTCTTAAGCTCACTTCTGAGTTTTGGGAACACTTGCAACCGAAAATGCCCTTCTGTTGACAACATCCTTTACTTCTTCCTGTTTTTAACTCTAAAATGTAGTTAAAAGCTTGAATTTAAGTTCTCAAAATAGAATCTGAAGTCCAAAGAGGAAATGTGATATGACAGTCTAATAATGTAAAAAAATACATACATTTATAATATGATAAAAGTGAGTTAATGTCTTAAAATATGCCTAACCTTTTAAATCAAAACACCCTTAAAATATGCCTAAACTTTAAAATCAAAACACCATTCTCATCAACTCAGAATGATGAGAATGTTTTTCCATCCTCTTTTAAGCTTTTTGGATTAACCCTCTTGCTACTTTCAAGTTATGGACCCCCTCAGATAAGGATATAGAGGGAAAGTGCTCGAAGGGGAACACAAGAGAAAAACAGTCAGCAATTATTTTGAAAGTAAACTTCTATCTGCTGCCTCCAATCCCATGAAGAAACTTTGATCTTAGTTACCAATTTTCTTTTTTAAAATTATCTTCAAAGTCTACGCCTTCATCCCAACACACCAGAATATATCTTGTTATATACTTAACATCGGGAATGAGGGAAGATTTATCCAAGGAATTTTGGCTGCCTTGTGCTCCCCTGGAGGAAATTCCCCCAGAGTTAGGATGACAGTGTGTTAAACAGCCATCACTCATCTATGCGACAGTTCAGCATCTCACCACTTCTGAGAACAAAAGAATAAGGGCCCCCAATTTCTGCAGGCTAAACTTGGGTTACGTTGCTTGATGCCAAAACATCCAGATTAAGAAAAAATATTTTCAGTTGTACGTCCAGGCTTTCTGAAGTATCCATATGCTTGAATCATATAAGCATAGCATGTGCTGGCACTAATTGGATAATATAAAAATCCCCATGCCCGTTGGTCATTAGGCATTTATTGCAATCTGCTTATGTGCCAGCCACCTAGGTTGGATTGAGTCACAAGCCATTGTCCCTGCCCCGTATGGAATTCACTATCAAGTGGCATAAAAGTTACACAGAAAATGGCAAGAAGATATGACTACTATACCAAATTAGGATGCTTTCATTGCAAGGAAGAGAGCATTCAACTAAAGGCACAGCTTCTGCTAGCTGATTCTGTGCTTTTAAGTAAATTGAAAAAGATGCCTCATTCTTTAGGCAAACACAGTCATTCATCAAAACACGTACGATGGTGAGTGCAGAACAGCAGGACACCCTGGATAGGGCCAAATCAGCACAACTGTACATTAACTCATATAACAAAAATACCTAATATTTTATACAGTAAGAAGTCCAGGGGTAGGTAATTCTAGGGCTGATTAGTTCTGTAGTGTGAGAGCTTTATCAAGGACTGAGTGTTTTCCATCTTTTTGTTCTGGCATCATTAGCACAGTGGGTCTTATCTTCAGGCTCAACTCCTCATGGTTACAAAAGAGCTGATGCAGATCTAAACATTTCTTCTTCATGCAACTATATCCAAAGACAGGAAGGGCATCTGTTTTGACCAATATGGTAAAACCTTTCCCAAAGTCCCTCCAGAAAACTTCCTCTTATTGGCCATAACTGAGTTACGTGCTTAGATCTAAGCCAATCTTCAGAATTATTGAGTTGGACCAAAGGAGATTTTCCACCCGACTATAGAGTATCAAGCTCCCCCTACTTATAGGGTCACCCAAAACTTTAACAAAGGTAAGGTATGGATAAGAGGGGAAAAAAAGGATGTGATGGTTTGTGGGTTGGCAATAACCAGGGCTTGACATAAAATCAATGAAAGACATAATCAAAGTGCTAAAAGAACAGGAAAAACAAAAAGGCAATTTATTTGTTTAACTTCACAGTAGTTCTAATTTTGGAATTGGTGCTTGATGCATGAGAAGTATTTCTCAAGAGAAGAAGTGATAGGAACATATTTCCAAAAAGAAGGATGGAAAATTACTAGTTTGAAGGTAGTAATTCCTTCTTAGGAATAGGAAAAAAACCTAAAAGATAACTTTCTTCTCATTAAAAAAATTAATATGTATCATTTTATTAAAACATGCATACACACATATGTAAGCATTATTTTTTAAGTACAAAATTCAATTCAACCAGACAAGGACACAACAAGAACAAAAACCTACAGACCAATATCCCAGTTAAGCATAGATGTAAAAATCTTCAGCAAAATACTAGTAAATCAAATCCATATGTATGTCAAAAGGATTATAAACCTTGATGAAGTGGGATTTGTCCCAGGGATGTAAGGGTAGTTCAATGCAGGCAAATCAATAAACATAACACATCACATCAACAGAAAGAAGTACAAAAAACATATGATTATCTCAGTAGATGTATTTTATTAAATTTAACAACTCTTCATGACAAAAACTCTAAAGAAATTAGGTATAGAAATTAGGTATACCTAAACACAATAAAGAATAAACACAATATGACAGACCTGTAGTCAACATCATATTGAATGGAGGTAAGTTGAAAGCTTTTTTCTTAAAAAATGCAACAAAACACCACTCTTATTAAATATATTATTGGAAGTCCTAGACAGAGCAACTAGACAAGAAAAAGAAATAAAAAGCATCAAAATTGTAAAAAAGGAAGTTAAATAGTCCTTGTTTGCACACAGCATAATCTTATATAGAGCAAAACCTAAAGACTCCTCCAAAAAAACTCATAGAACTGATTTAAAAATTTCAGTAAAGTTTCAGGCAACAAACTCAATGTACAAAAATCTGTAGTGTTTCTAAACACCAATAACAAACTAGGTGAAAAAGAAATCAAAAGGCAATCTTATTTACAGTAGCTACAAAAAAAACCCCCTAGCAATAACATAAAATACTGTGAAAACTAAAATACAACTATAATACAAACTAATACAATGAAAACTATAAAAATGCTGATGAAAGAGATTGAACAGAACACACACACACACACAAAATGAATGGACATCCCATGTTCATGGATTGGAAGAATAAATGTTGTTAAAATGTCCATATTACCCAGAGTGATCTACAGATCCAATGTGATCCCTATCAAAATGTCAATGATATTTTCCCCGCAGAAATAGAGAAAACAACTTTAAATTTGTATGGAACCACAAAAGGCCCTGAATGGAAAAAGGAATCCTGAGCGAGAAGAACAAAGCTGAAGGCATCACACTGTCAGAATTCAAAATATATTACAAAGCTACAGTAACCAAAACAGCATGGTACTGGCATAACAACAGACACATAGAGCAATGGAACAGAATTGAAAACCCAAATATAAATTCTTATATTTACAGCCTACTGATTTTCAACAGATACCAAGAATATACACTGCGGGAAAAAAATCTCTTCAATAAATGGTGCTGGGTTAACTAGATATCCACATACAAAAGAATAAAACATCACTCACTATAAAGATCAATTCAAAACAGATTGAAGACTTAAATGTAAGATGTGGTACTATGAAACTGCTAGGAGAAACATAGGAAAAATGCTTTAATAAATTAGTCCTGGCAAAGATTTTATGAAGAGACAAAAGCAGAGGCAATAATAGCAAAATTAGACACATAAAATTGTATCATATAAAAATCTGCAACAGCAAAGGAAACAATTAACAGAGTGAAGAGACGATCTGAAGAATGGGAGGAAATATTTACAAGCTATTCATCTGGTAAGATATTAATATCTAAAAATATACAAATTACTCAAACAGTTCAACTACAACAAAAAACCAAATAATCTGACTTTAAAATGGGCAAACGGCCCGGGTGCAGTGGCTCAAGCCTGTAATCCTAGCACTTTGGGGGACCTAGGTGAGAGGATTGCCTCAGACTCCGGGATCAAGACCAGCCTGGGCAACACGGTGAGACCTTGTCTCTACAATAAATCAAAAAATTAGATAGGCAAGGTAGCTCACGTTTGTAGTTCCCGCTACTTGGCAGGCTGAGGCGGAAGGATCACCAGAGCTCAGCAGGTCGACACTGGGGTGGCCGTGAGCATGCCACTGCAGTCCAGCCTGGACAACGGAGTGAGACTCTAACTCAAAAAATAAATAAATAAAAATAAAATAAAAATGGGCAAATAGCTGAGTGCAGTGGCTCACACCTGTAATCCCAGCACTTAGGGAGGCCGAGGCAAAAGGATTGCTTGAACCCAGGAGTTTGAGACCAGCATGGGCAACATAGCAAGACCTCGTCTCTATAAAAAATTAAAAAAATTAGCTGGTTGCGGTGGCGTGTCCCAACTACTCAGGAGGTTGAGGCAGGAGGATCACCTGAGCCCAGAAAGTCAAAGCTATAGTGATCTTAGCAACACTGCACTCTATCCTGAGTGACAGAGTGAGACTGAATAGACATCTTTTAAACAAAGACATACAAATAGCCAACAGGTATACAGAAAAATGTTCAACATCACTAATCACAGAGAAATGCAAATAAAAACCACAATGGATATCATCTCACCCCAGTTAGAATGACTATTATCAAAAAGACAAAAAATATATGCTGGTGAGGATGTGGATAAAAGACAACTCGTACATTGTTTTGGGAATGTAAACTAGTACAACCACTATGAAGAACATTATATGAAGTTTCCTCACAAAACTACAGACAGAACTACTGTACAACTCAGCAATTCTACTACTGAGTATTTATTCAAAGGAAAGGAAATCATTGTATCAAAAAAATATCCATACTGCCATATGTATTGCAGCACTATGCACAATATAGCCAAGATATAGACTCAATCTAGGTGTCCATCAGCTGATGGATGAAGAAAACGCGGTGTATATACACAATGGGATACTATTCCGCTACAAAAAAAAAAGAAAATACTGTCATTTGTGACTACATGGATAAGCCTACAGGATATGTTAAGTAAAATAAACCAGGCACAGAAAGATAAATACCGCATGTTCTCATTCATATGTGGAAGCTACAAAATTGATGTTGTTGAAGCAGAGAGTAGAATAATGGTTCCTAGAGGCTGGTAAGAGTAAGGGTGAGGGTGGACAGAGAGAGGTTAATGGATACAAAATTACAGCGGGATGGGGAAAGAAGTTCTAGTGCTCTATAGCACAATAGGGTAACTAAAGTAAACAATAATTCATTGTGTTTTGTCTAGTAGCTAGAACAGACAGTGTTTTTGGTTCTGAGTCAGGGACTCACTCTGTCTCCTAGGCTGGAGTGCAGTGACTTGATCATGACTCATCACAGCCTCGATCTCCTGAGCTCAGGCAATCCTTCCAACTCAGTCTGCTGAGTAGCCGGGACTACAGGTACGCACCACTATGCTTAGCTAGTTTTTATTTTTCTTCCTTCTTTTCTTTTCTTTCTTTCTTTTTTTTTTTCTAGAGACAAAGTCTCACTATGTTGCCTAGGCTGGTCTCAAGCAATCCTCTCACCTCAGCCTCTCAAAAGCTGAGATTACAGGTGTGAGCTGCCACGCCCACCCAAGAGGATTCTGAATGTCCCCAACATAAAGAAATAATAAAATTTTGAGGTGACGGATAATTACCCTGATTTGATCATTACACGTTATATACATGCATCAAAATAATACACCGTAATCCATAAATAGGTAAAATTATTTTGTCAATTAATTTAATATAAAAACAATTAGATTTAAGTAGAGTGAAAGAGGAGTTATTGGTTATCATATTAGAAAGTTTTATCATTATTGGTCATCATAGTAGGAAGATTTAGAGACTTCAACTATTCTGTGGCCCTCAGTCAGCCTCAGTTTCTCCTATGCTGAGAGACCTTTTTTAATAGCAGGAGCAATGACTTTCAACAACTCTAAATCCAAATCTTGCAGATTTAATTACCCCAGGGAAAAATGTCTCGGTTCACTTCCTCTGGCATATGAACATTAGAAAAGAACGGACAGGTCCTGCTGGGTGGATTGCACAGCCTCAACCAGAGTTGCCCGAGGATGGTCAGGCTCAGCTGGACCATTTGCCCTCCTCTGTGGCTGAGCATCCTTTCCTTTCCCAAAACCCCAGGGAAACCCCATTATAACAGGTGTTAGAGAAATTTGGAAAATAAAGAAAAAAAAAAAAAACTTCCTTTAATGATACCATGACAAAATCACTGTGTCCTTCTTCCAATATTTAGTTAAGTGCACTTTTGCCAATATTATAATGAACAGTATAATATAGCAATACTGTATACTGTATATATAGCTTTGCATTTTTAAAGTATTATATTTTTATAAAATATTTAAAGATAAAAATTTATTCTATGTTATAGAAACCTTTTTATTTTGGAAAAATAGAGCAAATAATGATTATTCACTCAACAAACTAGGAATGGAAGAGAACTTCCTCAGCCTAATAAAGGATATCTATAAAAACCCCACAGCTAACCTCATCCTTAATTGTGAAAGATGATTTTTGTCCTCCTAAGATTGGAAACCAGATAAATATGCCTGCTCTCATCCCTTTATATGCAACATTATACTGGAGGTTCTAGCCAGAGCAATTAGGCAAGTAAAAATGCATAAAAGGAATCGGATTAGAGAGAAGTAAAACAATCCGTATTCACAGATGATATAATTTTATGTATAGAGAATTCTAAATTGACCTTCCATATGATGCAGCAATCCTCCTTCTGAGAATATACCCAGATCAACTCGAATCACTCTATGAAAAAGATACCTGCACATGCATTGTTTATTGCAGCATTATTCATAATAGCAAAAACATGAAACCAACTGTGGTGCCCATTGAAAGTGGACTGGATTAAAAAAATGTGGTACATACACACGATGGAATATTATGCAGCCAGAAAGGAAAACAAAATTATGAACTTCATGGCAGCCTGGATGGAATCAGAGTCTGTAATACTTCAGTGATTTATCACAGAAAAAAAGATGAGTACCACAGGTACTCACTTATAAGTGGACCCTGAACTTTTATCATACTATAAGAAAGGGGTTGGCAGTAGTGGGATACTGCTGAGAGGGTGCACATGACATCAATAAAGTCACCCGCACTTTATCTGTTTGATGACCACATACGTACCTGACCCTGAATTGTACCCCATATTTTTAAAATAAAAAATAAGAGAAAAATAAATAAAAAATGAAAACTCTAAGTAATCTACAAAAACTATTAGAACAAATAAACAAGTATAGCAGTGTGGCAGGATATACAATATACAAAAATCAGTTGTATTTCCATACCACAGTAAGTGAGCAATCTTAAAATGAAATTAGGAGGTAACCACACTTAGCATTAAAAGGAATATAATACCTATCAATACATTTAACAAAATAAGTGCATGGCTTGTACACTTAAAAACTATAAAACATTGTTGAAATAAAGAAGACCTCAATAAATGGAAAGACAGAAGACATCCCAAGTCCATGTATGAAGGTGGCATTGTTAAGATAACAATAATCCCCAAATTGATCTACAGATCAACATAATCCTGTTCAAATTCCCAGATTTGCCGGGCTCGGTGGCTCAGCCTGTAATCCCGCGCCTTTGGGAGGCTGAGGTGAGTGGATTGCCTGAGCCCGCGGGTTCGAGACCTGCCTGGGCAAGCAAGACCTCATCTCTACAATAAATCAAAAAATTAGCCGGGC
>CAUYQG010268372.1:0-38332 GCA_963574415.1 Tarsius wallacei
ACCTTGATAATCCAGGATAATCTCCCTTTCTCAAAGTCAGCTAATAAGCACCCTTTATTTTGGGTGCAACCTTAATTCTCTCTTGTCATGAGACATAGTCACAAACTTCAGGGTGTAAGATATAGACATGAGGGGAGGGGGGGCGGACATAGAAAAGTTTTTAGCAAAAGAGTAGCATGTGGCTACTGTGAAAATAAATTGTGTGTGGGTGTGCAGGAGGGACTCAGCAAGTTTGGAAGTAGTCAGACCAGTCAAGAAGCAATTGCAGTAATCTAGGTATAAGATGACCGTGACTCCTACCAGGATGATGTTAGAGGAGAAAGTCGTCAGATTCTGAACATACCCAGAAGGAAACACACTGCTGGTGTGCTATACTTTAATTATACCAGTAAACTGTTTAAGTCTATTATTAAGAAACTAGTTTCGAGCTTAACTGTTCACATTATATAAACCACCAAGACATTTATTATGTTCTGGGCACCAAGAACTTAAGATGAATAAGCAAAGGAAGAGCTTTTATAGAAAGTTATATCTTTAAAGAACATTTCATATTTTTTTTTCCTTCTTAAGGAAACCCAACAAAAAAATTTTAGTTTATAAAAATATTAAATCAGGAGTTACTCACTTTATGAATTCTTTCCAAAAAAAATTCACCAACCGATTCATGTAGTAGCAAATATAAAACCAAATACTCGGAAGATATAACTACTAAACACAATATGCTAGCAATTGATTAGTAACCTATGAGAGTCCCCTCTTAAAGGTTTCAGAAATCAAAATAAGAGGTATCTCAAAGTTCCACTCAAAAGCTTACAAACAAAGTGGATGAAGATAGTGGGAATAAGTCACATTTTTTGAAACAAGTAAACTTCAAAATCTATAGTTATCAACAAGGTCATTTATACTCCACTACAATAGTGCAGGTTAAGCCATGGGTTAACGCAATCTTGGTTACAGGGTAGAATATGCTAAATCGTTACCTTCTGGTGATGAATCATTCCAACCTCATTCTTTCATTCCAACCTCAGTGGACCTAATTAATTTCCATGCCATTATTTGACTATACAGCCTAAAAAGGGATATGAGTACAATGAGAATAAAATCAACTACTCCCACAGTTTTGTAGCAGGGTTTTTGTTTGGTATAGGCAGATAAATTTGAATTGCTAAATTAAGACAGTTAACATAGTAATCAACACAGAAATTGGATTAACTTCACATTCTTCTACAAAAGTCACAGCTATCGGGAACCCCCTCAGGGTAGTACAAATTGTGAAAGGCTGATTGGAAATCCTCAAATTAATCCCAGTAGTTGAGTGTTTTCATTAGGTAGGTTAAAAACATAGCTCCTCTGATGAATACAGACACTAAAATACAGTCATGTTCAAGTTCCAAAGCAGGAAGAATGCCTAGTCTTTCAGGGACTATAAAAGACAAAGAAGGTTTATGGACACAAGTACTGTTTTTTAATTCACAAGCATTGTAAAGGGTCAAAATTCTTTTGTTCTGGACACCAAGGTTAACAATTTACTCTTCACTGTCATTTAGCAGGACTCAGAGATAGAAAAATGCTGAAATGAGTGCTTAATCCAAGTAGTTTGTACCCAAATAAAAGCATCTAAAATGTCAACACCATCACAAGGTACATACATTTCCTTAGTAATGTTGGGAGGCTACAAATATGTCTGTAAAACTTCAGAGAAACTGAAAATAGAGAGGCACTACGCCAGGGTATATAAAAATACAATAATTCATTGATGTATCGTGAAGAGCAGAACCATGTACTCTTTGCCTGTCCACTGCAGGACTGTATAACCTTGATCAATACAGAAAGCTTCCTTCCTCTGAAATGTGGATTATCTCAATTATTGGGATTCGCCTATGAAATGTATTTTTCTCTTCAGTTGATGTGTATAGTCCTGAGATTCCCAAAAGATGCATACTTTTGATTTAGAAACAGGACTATGATTTGTTTATTATGGAAAGTTGGGCATCTTATAAAAAGCAAGATTCACACTTAAGAAGGTTACTTTATTTCCTGTGGTTCACATTCTCTCCTTCTTCCCCTAAAGACAGGTTTCTTTAAAAACCTAAATCCCAGCTAGGGAAAAGCACTTAGGTACCTCTGTGAAGTTTTATGATAATTAAGCTCTGGCTATTTACCACATTTGAAGAAAAGGGGGAAGGGGCAAGAATTTACATTCAATGCAAGTGTTATTTGTACTCAGTGATTCAAAGGGGGAAGGGGTTAACGAGGGAGAGTAGTATCACAAGAAAATATCTGGTTATTCTGCTAATCTGTTGCCTAAGAATATACGTAAGAGTTAATAATGCTTTTTTAAAAAGTTAAAGCTATATACTACAGAAGAGTACTTTAACTCCACCAGTAAACTGTTTAAATCTATTATTAAGAAGTTGTTTTAGAGTCTAACTGCTCACATTCAGTAAGCAGTTAAGTAGTAGTAAGGCCCTTCTTAACCTAAGACCATGTCCGCTAATCACATCCATAGCAGGTGCATACACCCATTCTCAGATCTGGATATCACCCCAACAGAGAAATGAGTCAGCATGCTGGGGTTCCCAGTTAATGACCCCAACCATCCGGTTACGTACCTCCTCTTGCTCCTACTTTTGTCAGACTTCTCACTTGGCAAGTTATCTTGGTATCACTAAAAAAACAGTACCTTTGCAGTGGCTCATGCCTGTAATCCCAGCACTTTGGGAGGCAGAGGCGAGAGGATTGCCTGAGTCTAGGGGTTCGAAACCAGGCTGGACAACTTGGCGAGACCTCATCTCTATAATAAACCAAAAAAATTAGCCAGGCATGGTGGCACATGCCTGGGGTTCTAGTTACTTGGAGGGCTGAGGCGGAAGGATCACCTGAGCTCAGCAGGTCGAGTCTGCCGTGGCCATGAGCATGACACTGCACTCCAGCCTGCGCAACAGTGAGACTCCTACTCAGAAAAAAGAAACAAATGCTTGAGAATCTCTAAAGTACTTGAGGGCAAGTTACCCTCATATTAGAGATGAATAGTGTAGTAGGTATATGAGCAAATATGGATATACATAACCTATGTATATATGTAGACATACATGTACATATTTCTGAGAGTTGCTAAGGAGCAGTAGCTATCCTCCACCATAGGCAGAAGCAGGAGAGGGGGGCATATATGCAATCGCAGGCTACATTTAACACAGGAAAATGTTCTTAAGACTCCAACTATAAAGGCATTTAGCCTTTGAATTCTTTCTACTCTGGGAAGAGGGAGAAGGAGTAAAGGGGGTCTGTTCTCTTTAAAAGCTTTAATTATATACACATATTTTGTCTGATAGTATGTCAAAGCACTTTACGAACTCTAAAGTGCTAAGTGAATATTAGGGGCTATTATCATTATTGTTGGACCAAAAAAGATGCCTCTTTTAAAATGTTACCACAGAAAACGTGCTCATCCATCTTTTAGGTTAAGGCTTAGTTCCTCCCCCCTCCCCACAACAGCCAAATGAGAAACTAGGCTACAGAGTTGTAGGGAGAGCTTCTTAACATGAAAAGGAACACTGGACAATAGTACAGCATGCCGTCTTTCCTAATCATGACTATCAACTCCTATTCCTGGGTCTCTGAAGCAGATGCTATGTTAAATTACATTCTGCACAGTCACAAATGGTCACTGAGAAAATTAAGAATTTTTATTTGCAGTGCTGCAATTTTTGACCCCAGGTCTCCAAAGACTATATTTAAATATATAGAGTGTCAATTGCCTATTTCACAATAAAAGTATAGCCTTGACTATTTTAATTTACCTTACTGACTAGGGTTCTCCTAGCTGATCTCTCTGCTTCCAGGTCAGCCCCACTTCCAATCCCCTCTATGTTCTATGGCTACCTGAAACAGTCAGCATCCCACTACCACCTCTCTTTCTAAAGCCCTCGGCGACTCCACAGTGCCTTCAAAGCTGTTTCTAAGCTCCACAGTGAGGCATCCGACATGACCTGGCTCCCACCTCGTCATCCACATGCCCACTGGTCTCCACTGCACACATAAGCTCTAACAAACTCCCAGTAGTTCCTCCTCCTATCACTCAACCTCTTTTCTCCAGCTGCAACAGTCTCATAACCTTTCTTCTCCTGGTCAACGGAAACATCCTCAGCACAGAAAAGAGGGTGCAAGGCTTCCAGGTAGCTTTCTGTAAACTCCTTGAGTTGGGCCAGCAACTCCTCCTTTAAGTTCCTCTATGCCTGTATGCTGGCTTACCTTCGTCTGTCTCCTCAGTAATAAATATAAAGACAGATCCACAAGGAGAAAGAATAAATGATGTGAAGTTATGATTCAAGAAAAGTACAAAACTTTCTACATATTTATCCATGTGGTTTTACATTCTGTGCCAAGCAGGGCAACTTTCCATTATAAGGCTGTATACCTGGAGGAGCCAGTCAAAATCATCTCAGTTTGTCTATAATGGGAAAGGTAGCCTTATAGGAGGCCATCAAGCCCTAACTTCTAACACAAACATCCCTTTCTAGATAGAACTACTAATTCATATACACTCAAGTTTCAAGTTGAATCAGCATTTTCAATTCCTAGCTACAAGCCTTTGTTAAAACAATGTAAGCCTCAGAAAGGAAAGGAGAGAGGGCAGACAGAGTGTGTTCCACTGTCATCACATCACAGTTTTTTTTTTTTTTTTGAGTTGGCGTCTCACTCCGTCGCCCAGACTGGAGTGCAGTGGCCGCTCCCGGCCACCGCAGCCTCGACCTGCTGGGCTCCGGCGATCCTTCCGTCTCAGCCTTCCGAGTAGCCGGAATTACAGGCATGCGCCACCATGCCCGGCTAATTTTGTTGACTTATTGTAGAGATGAGGTTTCGCCTGCCCAGGCGGGTCTCGAACCCATGGGCTCAGGCAATCCACTCACCTCAGCCTCCCAAGGCGCGGGATTATAGGCTGAGCCACCGAGCCCGGTTACATCACAGTTTTATAAGTAAATCTCAGCACTGATGTGTAAAACCAAAATCATACCTGAAGTTTATACCCCTCCCCCCTAAGCCCAGCCAAGATCTGTTGTGTAAGATAGTATCAGGAAGAGGAGTACAGAAGAAACCACACCAAGACCAGAAAAGCAATATCCAGGCAGTGTGCTTAGACACTGGGACAACAAAGGGGCACAAAACACACTCACATTCCACCCCTTAAGGAGCTCCTCCGGAACACACCTGTGCCCTAGAAGGAGACCAGAGAAGTCAAAGGCATGCAAGGATACCTTTAAGAATCCACAACCAGGAATAATTTTTTTTTTTACCAGGCACAGTGACTCACACCTGTAATCCGAGCACTTTGGAGGCTGAGGCAAGAGGATCGCCTGAGCCCAGGGGTTCAAGACAGGCCTGGGCAACTTGGCAAGACCTCATTCTCTACAATAAATCAAAAAGTTAGCTGGGCATGATGGGTCACACCTGTAGTTCCAGCTACGTGGAAGGTTGAGGCAGAAGGATAGCCTGAGTTCAGTAGGTTGAGTTTGTAGTAAGCTGTAATCGTACCACTGCACTCCAACCCTGGGCAACAGAATGAGATGACAAACACAAACACAAATATGCGCGCGCGCACACACACACACACCCCTCCCTAAATGATCTATGCTAAATATTTTGCTATCCAAAAAAAACTAAAGGGCAAAATTACTGCTGCGCTGAAAACCACCACCTCTCTCTTTAACATCTGAGTTTGGACATGTATTCGAGCAAAAAGAAATAAAGCATTTTGCTTCCCAATGTTTAAAATGCTAGAGAATAAGCCGGGCTCAGTGGCTCAGCCTGCAATCCCGCGCCTTGGATTGCCTGAGCCCACGGGTTCGAGACCCGCCTGGGCAACTTGGTGAGACCTCATCTCTACAACAAATCAAAAAATTAGCCAGGTGTGGTAGTGCGTGCCTGTAGTTCCAGCTACTTGGAAGGCTGAGGAGGAAGGATCTCCGGAGCCCAGCAGGTCAAGGCTGCGGTGGCCAGAAGCGGCCACTGCACACCAGTCTGGGTGACAGAGTGAGATTCCAACTCAAAAAAAAAAAAAAAAAAAGCTAGAGAGTAATAGGAAATTGTCCACATCATTCGTTTTAACATTAAACTGGACTTCTGCCTCACTACGAACATTTAAAATTACAAAAAAAGTGCTTCAGATTTCCTGATTTAGAATTGCTTAGAGTTTCTAGATACCCATATTTCCTGATACACTTTTATCCTATATAAAGCGTAAGTTTCTTTAACACATAAACTGCTTTATATTTGAAACATACAATAGACTTAACATGTAAATTGCTTACCGGTACAGTCTTTTACTGTTGATAAGACTTTCATTAAGTACCTACTATGTACTAGACAATATAGTCTAGAGCAGTTATGACTGCCATCTCTTTGGATCAGTCTAAAAAAGAAACTCTCACCATCATCTATTACTTTAATCTCAGATGGAGTTAACAAAAGGAACCTTAAGCCACTATTCTGAAGGGATATATGACCTCAAACCCAAAATTTTCACTTTTTTGTAAAGAGTGTAGAGATCGACTCAAGCACATTCTCATCTTAGACATATTTTAAGGGATCTCTTAACTTGATTTTGATTGCCAGCCTCTAGGTAAGAATCATCACTGTAAGAGAAAAAGAATCATCACATTTCTAAACTGTTCTGTATTCTTCTGTCCCACCCGAGAGCATGCTTTTTTCAGCCACCTTTTATCTGGCTAAATCCCAGGATTCGCAACAAAGATCAGAGGACTGCAGGCCCTGGAAGTGAGTTGCAGAATCAGAACTCTATTTTGTTATTCCGCATTTCGAAAGAGCAACAAGGCAGACAGGAGGGAATCATGGAGGTTGAAGCAGGAGTAGTAAATTAAGACTGGAGAAAAGCATTGGACCAATTTCACTGCTATCAGATGGAGAAAAAACCATTACTACACTGGCCGAGAAAGAGGCATTTCTCTGAAGTAACTTCTTGCTGTAACTGCAAATGACCCCATACTTTGACTTGCCAAGACTAAAAATGATTGGCCTCCAACATTAAGAACTGACCAGTCATTGCGTTGTTAAACTCTGGTGTGTTCACGTGGTTCTTTGAGCTATGGCTGCCACGTTTCCGAGCTTTGGCCCCCTCCCCTACCTTGGGGAGGTGAATCTCCTCTCTCTCTCTCTAATTTACTTTCTAAATAAACTATATTTCCCAATCTAAAAAGTAAGAAATAATAATTTTTAAAAAACTGACCAAGTGCAGGCTGGGCGTGGTGGCTCACACCTGTAATCCCAGCACTTTGGAAGGCCAAGGCAGGAGGATCGCTTGAGCCCAGGAGTTCAAGACCAGCATGGGCAATATAGCAAGACCCCGTCTCTACAAAAAATAAATAAATAAAATAAAATACAAAGAACAGACCAAATGCAAGTGAATCCTATTTATCCAGCAAAGTTGACTACACATTAACTAAGACGGAATAAACATGGCCAACAAAAACAGCAACAAGAAGCCAGATGGTCACTTGCAACATTCTTCCTGGAACAAAGTTCATCATATACCTAAGGGCATGGTCAACAAGAACCCCAGCAGTGGCTCTGACAAGCAGGAAGAAGGGGGAGGAGGGGAGAAAATAAAAAGTCTTAAGTATTAAGCATTCAAAACAAATAAGGCAGAATCTGAGAGCCAGTTAGTAACAAACAAAATAAAATTTAAAAACAACAATGGACTGTGCTTAAGTAATTCATGCACAAAGTTGAAAAGAGTTTACAGATCACATTTTTTAAAAAAGGAAAAATGGAAAAAAAAAAAAAGGATTCTCAGTGACACAAATGCCTCTAAGAGAGAAGCCAACAGATAGATGGAAACAAACCGATCTGCAACACTCCTCAATCTCCAGACCAGACTCCTAACTGAAAGCCAGAGGGCAGATCTGAATTTAGTCTGCCAACATGTAATCTGCTCTATTCAATGCCTTAAAAAAAAAAAAGTAGTGTTCACCATTTAGAACTTCACCAGTTTAGCATTTTCATGTTTAAAAATTTTTTGATTTAAAAAAAAAAGAGAGAAAGTGGTAAGAGTCCACATTCCCACAGAGCTACTAACTAGCAGGGTGCCCTTTAAATGGGGCATGTTCTTTCCAATTCTCCTAATACTGCCTTAACATCCTAGCACCTTCAAGGGCTGAATCCCAAGTAAAAGAGTATCATAGCCTAAACAGAAAACACATATCAGAGTATATAGCTTTTCGTGCAGAGGTTCGCAAGGCCATAATACTAAGGGACAGTAAATAGGGGATGGCAGTGGTCTCCAAGCATTAAATGCTTGAAAACTTCACTACAGGCTGGGCACAGTGGCTCAGCCCGTAATCCTAGCACTTTGGGAGGCAGAGGAGAGAGGATTGCCTGAGCCCAAGGGTTTGAGACCAGTCTGGACAATCTGGTGAGACCTTGTCTCTAAAATAAATCTCTCACACACACACACACACACACACACACACACACAAACTGGACACTGGACAATCTGGTGAGACCTCGTCTCTACAATAAATCTCTCTCTCTCACACACACACACACACACACACACACACACACACACACACAAACTAGTTTCAGCTACTTGTAAAGCTGAGGCGGAAGGATCACCTGGGCCCAGCAGGTCGAGGCTACGGTAGCTATGAGCGTGCCTGCCACTGCATTCCAGCCCGGGCAACAAGAGTGAGACTTCAACTCAAAAAGAAAAAGTTTAAAGTTGATAAATGTTATAAATATCACAACATCCAAAAAACTTCACTATAGACACAGCAGCGCAGATAAATTAATGATGGCCTAGAGGCTTGAATTAATCTTAACTGCTTTGGACATATTTTGGTCACCTAAACTGAGGATCTTTAATTTTAAACCTAATTTTCTATGAAAATATTCCAATGAGTATGCATAAATATAAAAAATCCCAAAAAAAGCATCAAGTCTGTGTTACTAAGTATCCTAATACGATAGCACAGACATTCAAAGCACACTAAAATAAGATCCATTTTAGCCTGTCTATACTACTCTGGATTTGGACTAGAAAGCTATCTTGTCCACAAAGAATTAAGTATATCCTGTCCCTTCTAGAGCTGAGAATGTTAATTCAAACCTAATTCAACATTTTGATATCAGAAAGAAAAAGAGAGGCACATTAAGTGCTTTATCCCCAAGATAAGGGGGTGATGGAGGCAGCACGCGTGCGTGCGCGCGCACACACGCGCACACACACACACACACACACACAGGATTAAAAATCACTTTGCATTAATACCAGAAGGCCTTGACTTCACATTAAACAAATTTCCAGGTTAAACTCTCTATCTCATGACACATCACAAATGACATTTGGAGGTAAAACAGTGCATAAGTAGAAACAGAAGTGTAAAGAAAAGGTCTTACTTCACACCTTTTCTGCTGCCTTCAGTTTCCCCAGATGGAGACCCATGAAAACCTGCTTCACACCAGCAAAGTGGGCAGGCCGTGGAACAAAGGCAAGTCCAGGGCCTGCAGAAATTCTTTGAAGGCAAGGGAAGAAGAAAGCAAAGCTCTGCCTAAAGATTGGCTATTTATAGCAGGGTGAATGGACAATTTAGGAGGTGGCTGACTGACGAATATGAACACTAGAGAGTGGGTGGGCTTCCTTCTGGCTTGTGGAGACTCAGAAACTGATATGTTCTTCCATGCCTCCAAAGCTGCTATTTTGTTTCCTATATACCTTTTCAAAGTACTATAAGGATTGTCCCTAGGTCCATTTGGCAATTTCAGAGCAACTGCAATTTGTTTAAAATCTACAGGTAATTAACTCACCATTCTTCCCTATCTTCTAAAAATAGAGGTCTGAACAAAGAGAAGGGAATACCACCTTTCTACTGATAACGATGTCTCCAAGACTCCCCTGAACTCAACTGGACTTTGAAAGTTTCAGTGATCTCAGGCAGACACCATGAGAAAACTATACTTTTCACCTCTTTTCATTAACGAAAAAACCACAGTTAATAAAAAGCTGGAGGAACTCCAAAATTGAGGGTTTTATAGGACACATCAAACTATCCCTATCAACTGCAAATCTTTAAGGTTTCAGAGTACTACTTTAATACTATTGACTTTTTTCCCCCAGAATCCATGGTGGTTTTCCTTAAAAACCATCCTCATGAGTTTCCAGTCCAATCTCTGTAATGAGGTGATGTATGGTTTCCTAAATGTGTAGAGCACACCATCCATTCTACAAAATCTCACACATAACACCTAGGTTGATTCTCTCTTCTTCCAGGGCTGTATTATAAAACACAAACTGAGAAATGATCAACGTTTGGCATTAAATCCCTAATTTACTGCAAGAGATTCTAAAACAAGAAAGCAGTCACACAACAGAGTTTACTAAACGGAATCTCAAGTTCTCACTTTACTTAAAAATAAACACTTAAGTGTTTATGGTTCCCTCACCCCACATCCAATTGTTATTAATTCTTAAGATAAATTTCCAACCTAATAAACTTGGGAAATGGCTTTTCAAGTACCAAATACCTCTAACTTGATAGAAATTTATAATATTAACTCCTTATGAGTCTTGGTATAATCATTTTCTCATGATATTTTTGGTCAATTTACTGCGACCTTGTAAGAGCTAAACCCTAAAATTATGTTAATACTAGAGAAGGGGCATTCTTAGCTCACATCTGTAAACTATGTTGGCCCACAACTAATATTTTTATTATGTTCTTCATTAAGGGCCAAGGTTACAGAAATAAGTATACTGAATTGGCCCTAAAATCAAATGATCATATGCAACACATAGCAGCTCCCAAAATATAGCCAGTACTTCCCATATCTAAATCATCAGAGCAAATGCATCCACTTGTATTAAAACTTCAGTTCTTCAGAAGAGTTAAGAGACGGCCAGATAAATTAAGACCAAGAAAGGACAAGTATCTAAGTAGTTTAGAGAATTCAGGAAATGTGGAATAAATTTAAGCTTTCACACAAACCAGAGTCAGGTTAAGAGTGGCCTCAGAGAGAGGAAAATATCTCATTCCCAAGTCCCAGGCTAACAGACAACTGAGGAGGTTATGGAATTAGACCAGAAAAAAAGGCAAAAGCCCAAATAAAATCCAAAGATAACAGCTGCCAGTCCTAAATTTATTTCTCAGTAGTACTATACAAAGTAGGGTATTGTTCTTAAGGCACTAACCTTCTTGAGAACTGTTTTCTTTCATGTTCCCCCTCCTTTTTTTTTTTTTTTTTTAAGTTTGATTATCTCTCTGTTGCCCAGGCTACAGTGCAGTGGCATGTTTACTGCCACCGTACCCTCAACCTGCTAATAAGCTCAGGTGATCCTTCCGCCTCAGCCTTCCAAGTGGCTGGAACCACAGGCACACACCACCACATCTGGCTAATTTTTTTTATTTATTGGATGAGGTCTCCCCATGTTGCTCAGGCTGGTCTTGAACCCCTGAGCTCAGGCAATCCTCTCATCTCCGCCTCCCAAAATGCTGGGATTACAGGCAGGAGCCACCACACCCAGCTATGTTCCCCTTTCTAACAACACATTTCTAATTTATGGTAAGGTCAAGTTGCCATAATCACTGCAACCTGGGAAATTCAAATTAACAGTCAAAAATACACATTACATAACACACACACCCCCAACCCAGGCTTTGCTTTCTTCACTCACTCAAAAGGTCAGTTATTCACCATAAACTTACTTGCACGCAGGCCAACAACTCTATAATATATTAAGTACCACATATCAAATATTTAAGACACCAGAACATACAGAATAGAGTATTGGAGAAGATTTAACATAAAAATGTCCAAGCAGATAACTGAGTCAAACTAAACTAGCTGACAGCGATGTTCAGATGCCAGTTTCAGATTCAATCATACACTATAACTAGTCCTCGATAATTCAAAATCAAAGTACATGGTGGGTATTTGCTTAGAGCCTACCATAGTACTTAGCTCACCATTTTAGGATTCTTAAAAACATATGAAATTAGGCCATTTTAAAGAGGTAGAACTATAAACTAAGATTAAGCCTAAAGATAATTAGCATGGTCCATCTCACACCAAGAAAACCACTTTATATAGTCAAATACTTATTGGTATATTCAGCCGATGAGGCAATCCTACCTAAGCTTATTAGTAAAGTTTTGTCAATAGACTTGGGGCACAACGGGGTAGCATAGCTTATGATGGAGACCCTAAGACATGGTTAGTGAGGGTGGCCAGGGGGAGCAATGGCTAAGAGGAAAAACAGGAAGGTCAAATTTTTTGGATAAAATTAAATCCTATCAGGCCCTTTTCTTTCCTCCTAGCTCCTTCCTTCCTTCCTTTCTTTCTTTCCTCCTAGTTTCCCAACTCAGCTGCTCACTGGGTCCTCTCATTTGAGAGCTCAGCTGAGTCCCTAGATATCCCCCAGATAGTAACTGGTGAAGTTTGGCTAGAGAGGGAGAGTCCACCTCATTCTCTGTGCATTCAACAAACTCATACCTCAAAAGGGCAAAAAATACCTGGAATGCATTCCAGTACCTGTGAAAGTTGGCCAACCTCTACTCCTTGGAGTGGTGGAGTTGTCCCACTCCCAGATGAGACGTTAAGCAGAATTATCCTTACCTCATCTGTTACACGTTAGACCAAAAAAAAAAGGAACCAAAGAGAAACTTAGTTTGTAAACAGAAAGGGAAATGCTCAAAGTGCCAAGGATTGAAAATAGCAGTATCTCAGCTCACAATCCAGAGCCACTTATATGGAGTAACCACATGCAAAATCAAAAGTAAAACTGAAAAAACACAGGTAACTTCAGAGTATGACAAACATCAACACAATCCTATACAACTACAGAGTGGCCATGTAGCAACCTTAAAACAAGGAGGTTCTTTATTGAATAAAGGCATCAGGGATCCTTGGAGATGGAGCTTTCAAAATAAGGCTTTAGTCACAACTAAAAGGACACAGAAAAAAATAGATATGCCTCAAATATCAACACATTTGAAGGATAAAGACATCTACATTTGTTCTAATATGCAAATCCTATGTGCAGGGCACTGTGCTGGATATTCAAGATGACTCAGAGAAGGAGTTCCCACTTACTGTCTAAGCAGGGAACGGAACACATGCAGAACCACAACACAGGACACAATCTGGTAAGTGTGAGAAGATGGGATTATATCTGGATGACAAAGAAAAAAAAATCAGGCTCAGAGCAGAAAAAGGGCACGTACATTAGGCTATCTGCTGTTTATATGTTCAAAGAGGGGATGAGGAACACGTGGATTCAACCTTTCCATTAATGCCTACTATGTGCACTGAGTCCACTGCATAAACAAGAAAGGAATTAAAACAAGCTAAAAGACAAGCTAGTGTTTCTTCATGCCATAATGAAAAATAGGATGCTGTGGGAATAATGTGGGGAGGCTGACCAGAAGAAATTTCACTCTAAACAAGTGACATTTAAGCTGAAACCTAAAAGAAAAGGAACATGATCACATAGATGTAATACTTGGTCTTTATAAGGCAGAGGATGGTGCCACACAAACTCTTAGGTACTATGGAGGGGAAGGATGGTGAATAAGATAACCTGTACCCCGAGGAATCTTATCCTAGTTAAGCAGTTACATGTGGCATGTGGAAGACCGTAGGCAGAATTTTACAATTATGGAAACTTAAAAGAAGCTAGAGCAATCTTGAAAACAATCTATGCTTAACTATTCCCTTTTTTCTAAAGGAAGTCCAGTGATTGACTCAGTGCCTTTGAAATAGGTAGGGGCAGAGGTGGGGCTCCAGCCTGTAACTCCCATTGCATCACACTGCCAATTAGCTTTTTATTTTGAGAATTCATTTGTAAGAATTCATTTGTAAAGGCAGAGCTCAGGAAATTGGTCATGCATTTAATATCTGTGGGGAAAAACTAAGCAGATGTGAGCCTAAGTGCCAAGTACTTCAGGAGACATTGTGGGAAAATCCTTGGTTCAGGGCAAAAAGAGAAATACAGTGAGATTTTTGTAAAGTGAAAAAGATATACAATTTCTCTTTGAAATTACATGCATCCTACTTTTCAGTGTCTAAGCATCCAGGAAATAAAGGTGATAATAGAGGATGTATCAGATGAAATTAAATGCCTTTCCTTGACAAGGTAGAGTTGGTAAGCCCATCGGTCCCCTCCCCACAATTCATACTTTTTCTTCTTATTGTTCTTGCCCCCCCCAAAAAAAAAAGAAAAAAAAAAAAAATCAAGAACAATGTTACAGAGTGTTGGAAGAGTGGGAGGAGCCACTAACAGGGAGCTCATAACAGCACTGTTCACCAAAGCAAAAAAGTGAAAACAACTCAAGTGTTTATTGAGGAAGACAAACAGAAAGACAATATGAAGATAAATAGATGACGATACAAAAAAAATCACAACTAAATATTCTTCAGCAGCAAAATAACAGCGCCTATGCACAGATCAAAGTATATTATGAGCTGAGAATTTTGATGAACTTAATTCTCTATTCTGGAGAACATAAAAGGACTTAAGATCTTTTACTTATTACAGCTGCTCTTTGAAGACAAAGGAAACTTTTTTTTTTTTGAGTTGGAGTCTGACTCTGTCGCCCAGGCTGGAGTGCAGAGGCACGCTCACAGCCACCGCAGCCTCCACCTGCTGGGCTCAGGTGATCCTTCCACCTCAGCCTTCCAAGCAGCTGGAACTACAGGCACATGCCACCACACCCAGCTAATTTTTTGATTTATTGTAGAGACAAGGTCTCGCCAAGTTGCCCAGGCTGGTCTCGAACCCCTGAGCTCAGGCAATTCTTTTGGGATTACAGGCTTGAGCCACTGTGCCCAGACTTTTTTTTTAAGAATAATGTGGAAACCTAACCCTTTGGATGACCCCTTAGAGGGGACATTGTAAATCTAGCAAACCAGTCAGATGTTCCCTCTCAGGAGACAAAGAGATTGCTGGTGATTATACAGGACAAACTTATACAAGCACAATTTTTCAGAAATATATTTTTCCTTGAAGTTTTCCATCCAAAAACAATGAAAAATCCATGTCCCATTTAAATCTTCGTCAGGCTTCTGACTGATCAGTTAAGAAGTGGTTTTCACGAATCATGAGTGTGTCCTTCCACACTGTCTTCAAACAACAGACTGGACATAAATTATGTATCATTTACGTGGGAGGAAGAAAACAAGACTGCATTATCTGCTCAAATAGAAAAACATCAGGTGGAAGATGTCAAACAAATTACTATCGCACAAGATGCATCAACGAACCTGCAATGCATGTCAGCGACTGTTTCGCACGTTATCACACAATAGACACACACACAAAGTTTTTAAAATAAAAAATTTATTTAAAAAGAGGAAACTATAAAATTTTGATTTTTGGGGGGTCATAAATAAGTTCCTCGATGTTCAAAATTCCATTATAAACTAAATATCATTACAATAAAATAATTGGTTCCAATGCTCTACTATTTAATATTAAGTCATTCGTTTTCACTATTTCATTAAAAAGTGCAGTCGAGGCTGGGCTGGGTGGCTCAGCCTGTAATCCCAGCACTTTGGGATTTTTGGGAGGCCGAGGCGAGTTGATTGCCTGAGCCCGCGGGTTCGAGATCAGCCCAGGCAACTTGGCAAGACCACGTCTCTGCAATAAATCAAAAATTAGCTGGGCATGGCAATGCACGCCTATAGTACCGGCTCCTTGGAAGGTGGAGGTGGAAGGATCACAGCAGCCCAGCAGGTCGACACTGGGGTGGCCGTGAGCAAGCCAAGGCACTCCAGCCTGGGCGACAGAGTGAGACGTCCACTCAAAAAAAAAAAAAGTGCAGTCAAATTGCCGGGAGGTGATCTGCGAGACCTCTCCAAATGCAAAGGGCTAAATAACAAGGGAGAAAATCCCCTTCAAATTGGAGCCACTATAATTCACCCTGTCTCGTGTCTGTTAACACACAATTCCCACTTACAGGTACTAATCAGCTATAACACAGAAACCTGGACCTATTCTGCCAACTAGCAGCTGCTCAAAGTCTGGATCAATCTGTAAACCGGTATTTCTTTTAATTTGTTTGTTTGTTTTCTTTGTGAGTTGAAGTCGCACTCTGTTGCCCAGGCTGGAGTGCAGTGGCACACTCACGGTCACCCCAGTGTCGACCTGCTGGGCTCCGGCGATCCTTCCACCTCAGCCTTCCAAGTAGCCAGAACTACAGGCACGTGTTACCTCACCCAGCTAATTTTTTTTTTTTTTTTTTGGTAGAGATGAGGTCTCACCAAGTTGCCCGGACTGGTCTCTCAAACCCGCAGGCTCAGGCAATCCACTCGCCTTGCTCCCAAAGTGCTGGGATTACAGGCTGAGTCACCGAGCCCGGCAGGTATTTGTAAAGTGTATGACCAGGTCCAGTCTGAGCACAATAACAGATCAAAAAACAAACAAAAAACTGTAGAGGACACACCATGGGAAAAATAACTTCTGGAATTCTTCATAGAGGAGGAGACACTGGGTCCCACTCAAAAAAGGCTTACCTCAAACTTTTTACTGAATTTACAGTCCCAATAAAGAGAAGGTGACCTAAGTAAGAATTCCACGCCTTTGTGTACTTGAAGGTCACCCAGAATGCTGATTGATCTACTAAAAGAACAGACTGGCCGGTCTTCACTGATGCTGTACTCTATATCTTGGACACTGATTGTCTCAAGCTTACTGAACTTGAGAGACTTCTAAATCTTCCCAAGGACATCAAAAATATTTACGATAAATGCAGAGCATTTATCTCTGTTAACAATGAAGAAAAGTCACCTTCCAGAAGAATTGCTGCGAAGGCCCACATCATGTGCACTATTTCTAAAAAATAACATAAAAAAGGAAAAGTCATTTAAAAACAAATTTCTATTATATACCAGGAAAGTGAAAGGAAACTAAAAAAAATTAAAACCTTGATAATTAATTTCATCAAAACGATGAAGACAAGTAAGTAATAGAGACAAACTATATAGGCTTACTATTCTAGGCAAGAAACTCAAATGCTTACTTCTTAGCAAGATTCCTAAGACATGAATGGTTTAGAAATATACATGGACACTGAGCTACTAAAATGACAACTCAAGGTGATTGCTGACATATCAGAAGAACCAACAAGTGTTTTGAGGGAGGGAATCTTTCACTCTTAAAAAAAAAACAGTTCAATTAAAAACACACTTTTTAAAAAATAGAGAGTTATCCCATTCAACTGATGCTGATCTGCCCTTTACCACTGGAGATAGACTATATCACTCAGAAAGTCATCCTAAAGCTATAAGAAGCTTGGAGGAAAATATTCAACTTCAAGGTAAAGATACGACTAGGAACTTATTAAGACAAAAAAACGAAGATAACAGTGTTCAAAAAGTGTATCCGCGGCAAACTTTTCAGTGGTTTCAGTAACAGAGACTTTAGTGGCAAAAAAAAAGAAAAAAAAAAAGAAAGGCCTTTTAAAAATCTAAGCCACTGAAATTTTAAAATGACACCCACATGACCCAGTTTACTCTTCTATTCAAAGAAGTTCTGATGCTGTTTCTCTATTTCTCTTTGGGAGTCTTTTTTTTTTTCATGTCTACTATATTTTAAAAGGTTTATGCTTTTATTTAAGCACACAATGGAATAAAACATTATTGAGGATCTTGAACCAGTAAATAAATTTTATAGGGAAAGCCATGAATTCAAACACGAGGAAAGGGCAATAGGTATATAGCAAAAGTAAGAAAGAACATGACTGTCTGGAAAGGGAAAACAATATCGTTGAGTGGCTATTATTAGTTCATTATTTATAAGCTATTATTAGAGTAATTTAGGATGTGCCTGGCAGTTTTTAAGCCCCTTTAAGGCACATTACCCCCATGTGGTCCTAACAACCTAATAAAATGGGTCATTTTATCCCTATTTTTCAAATAGGGAAACAGGTTTAAAAAAAGATTAACTTGCCCCAAACCACAAAACTTGCCAATTCAGATCTAACAGACTCCAAAGCCCAGGATCTTTGCACCACACATCAGTGAAGCACTTAAAACAGCCAATGTCTTACTTCATCCCAGACCAATTAAATAAGAATCTCTCCTAAGGGCCCAGTCACTGTTTTTTTTTTTTTTTTTTTTATAAGCACCCGATTTGACTCTAATCTGCAGTTAAGATTTAGAGCCACTGAAAAAGACCTTCCTAAAATTAAGTGGGTACCCAGCTGGGTCACACAAAGCAGACAAGAGTCAAATCATCAGAGACTCAGGAAGACATCAGCTTTTGGGGAGAAGCAGGAGTTCAAGAACAGTGGAGGTGCTGGAGCCAGAGTGAGTTCAGGGAAAGTCTGACCACGGGCTTGACTTCTAAAGGCAGAACAAGCTAAAATCATTTTGCTGAGTACAGGCTAGCAAATCTGTACTTTTTAAGACTACAGGTAAGAAGGGAACATAAAATGAATTTTATAACTAATGTAACAAAAAGAATATTAATTTTAGGAAGATTAAGAAGAAATAATGGTTGACTAATCTAAAGCCAATGGACAAGGATCCCAAATACAGGAAGTGACTTAATAAGCGGGGCTTGCTGTGCAACCAGACATAGCACAGTGATTACAAACATCAAGTCTATGGTGAACCTCTCTAGCAGTCACCATTCTAAGCCCTGATTCCTTCATTGAGAAGGTAAAGAAAATAATCATATCATCTTGTTCAGATACTGGAAGCACTATGAGAGATACCCCTCCCCTCGTCCACAGGGACTATGTTCCAAAGTCCCAGGGGATGTCTAAAAACACAGATAGTACCAAACTCTACTATGATTTTTCCTGTTAAGTTCATATGTATGATAAAGCTTAATTTATAAAGTAGGTCCAGTAAGAGATTAACAATAATAAAATAGAAGTTATAAAATTAGACTGTAATAAATGTCATATAAATGTGATCTCTCAGCATACAACTTTTTTTCTTTTCCTTATTAAGTCAAGAAGTTTCATCTTTTCACTTAAAGGAAGCATTATGACATATCCAAAATGCCAGCATCACTTATCTTGTGCTTTGGGGCCATTATTAAGGAAGAGTTCCTTGAACACAAGAACTGAGATCCCTTAACAGTTGATCCGAAAACCCAAATGGCTATAAGCAATTAATGGCATGGATATGCTGGACAAGGGAGGATTCAAGTCCAGGCAGGTCAGCATGAGATTTCACCACACTACTTAGAAGGGTGTATGATTTGAAACTTACTGTTTGTTTTTTGGGGGGCCGTTTTGAGTTGGAGTCTTACTCCGTTGCCCAGGCTGAATTGCAGTGGCACGCTCACAGCCACTGCAGCTTCAACCTGCTGGACTCAGGCAATCTGCCTCCGCCTTCCAAGTTGCTGGAACCACAGGTGCATGCCAACATGCCCGGCTAAGTTTTGTAGACAAGTTCACACCAAGTTGCCCAGACTGGTCTTGAACCCCTGGGCTCAGGCAACCCTCTCACCTCCGCCTCTCAAAGTGCTGGGATTACAGACGTGAGCCACTGTGCCCGGCACAATTTGTTTGTGTCCAGAATTTTTCATTTAATATTTTCAGACCATAGTTGACTATGGGTAGCTGAAACCACAGAAAGTGAAACTGGATAAGGGGAGACTACTGCAATTCAAGCAAAAAGACCAATAGTTTCCATATTCTAATAGAGTACAGTATAAGAAAATAGTCCCCCAATTTTTTCCTTCTTACTATTATAACTTTAGATAGGCTTGATAGTTTTAAAGACTCAGTAAATGTAGACTAGAAGCTTGGCCTACGTATTCTAATTTCTATTCTACTCTCTATTACCCTCTACATCAGCCTAGACCAGTGCCCAGAGCCACAAAAATGAAAATGCTCCCTAAATGGTAAGGTGGGATGTATCCTCCTCCCCCGAAGTGACTGTCATTTCACAAATGGTTAGTAAATCTACATACCAAGTGAGATACTAAATTTATGGAACACATATACAAAATTGTATCTTAAATGAATGTATTTGCTCAACTGAATTCTTGAGGCCAAGTATTATTTAGGAAACGGTTAAATCTAGTAATAGGATTTTTTTTCTGGGTAAAACTTTCGATTATTACTCAGAAGAATCCATACAACTTAAAATCTGATGCCTGCTGAAAGATAAAGCTTGGTTGTTTGCAAGATTTTATTTAACTTTCATTTTCACAACCCTTATTTTGTCTTAAGATGATTTCTATACACTCAGTAGGTAATCCTTTAGCTAAGTGATCCTGAAATCCACAATCTGAAAGGCAAGACATTGCTTCCAAAATAATGTTATGTTATACAAGCTATCACATAACTCCCTTCCCCAGAAAAGTAAACATTCTTAAAAGGGAGGGTGTGGGATGGAATACAGTTATAAAAATAATTAACTTATTTTTCAAGCTTTTACTAAATATCACCTACAAATGAGAAAAGATATTTGAAGCTTTTAAGTAAGTTCTTTCTTGAATATATACAGGTAGGAAACTCAGAGGTAAGGGGTAACCACATTCCTAGAGTAAAGTGACTCCATTAATTTCTAATGCCTGAAACCAAAATTTTCAAAGAGATATGGCTATAATGTTTGAATAATCCACTAACACACAAAATGGCAGTTGCTGGTAAGAAGGAAAAAATGCCTTTCAGCAAATGAGAAATTTTCTCCTAAATCATTATTTGGCTAGAGAACCACTATAAAATAAGTGATGGGTCCTACAGCTGTTTTGTACTGAAAACACAATGGATCTAACAGGTATAATGAATACTAGGGAGAGGTGATAGAGGGAATCTTGAAATTAAACTTTTGTGGCTGAAAAAGGGTAACAGAGAAAAGGCACAAAAAATCTACTGAAATGCTTGCTTGGATAAAAGGACAGTGAATATTTCTCCAAACCATTTAAATCCACATTCTCAGAGACCCACACATCTTCCCTTCTCATTGTGTACCTTGCACAGATAAAATCAAAATATACTTCTGGCTTTGAAATGAAGTTTCTACTTAGGATTAATTACAGGCATATCAGCTGCTCTGGGAATTCACTTTCAAAAAAAAAAAAAAAAGAGGCCACACTAAAAACCTAACTCAAGGAACTAGAATAATATCCTTCATCTCCTGTCATAATCACCTATAAACCTCAATCTAAAGAAAGTCTCACTGCAGTTCCTCAAGAAAAATAAGGTATCAGTCTGGATCTCTGATGGTTATCCTGAAGAAACAAGAAAGCAACAGTTAAGTTAGGTTGGGGACAACTACTAAAAACCGACCAGCTAATATAACTTGATATTAAACATTCATCCAGAGTTTTGATTTTATGTTGTATATATTAGGGTCCCCCTGTTAATTTTTCCTTTAGCTTAAAAACTAGAACCACATTAAGAAGTTCTGACGTGCAGAGGTCTGTTATGGGCAAGTACACAAACAACAAAAAACACCCCAAACCTCACATCTCTTAGCATTTCCAACACAAACACTGCAGGTCCCATGATGAACACTTAACCTCCATGTGTTTTTCAAGTAGAGAAGTCCAAAGAGTCTCAGAGATGCACAAACACCAGCAGACATTCCATGAAAGCACTGCCAAGACCCTCTTGACATCTGTGACAAAAATATCGTATCTTTTAAGTATATGCTCTAAGTGGCTTTTAAAGCATAAGCACAGTGCCTTTAAAAGCAGTTTTGTAACAAGAGGTCAGACTATAAAATTGAAGAGGTTAGAGAAGAAATCAATTGTATATCAATTGTCAAAAGCCAACTTTAAAAGGCAGAGGTGGTCAGAAAGTGTTATATAGGGTAAAAAAACAAAACAAAAAAACAAAAAACTCCATGTTGAAAACAGCAAACACCAATCATTGGAGTGGGAGGCAAGGAACCTTGACCAATCGTAAATACCAGAAATCATTTCCCTTCTTCAGTGAAAAATAAAAACGGTAGAGCAGAAATTCAGGGGAAAAAACTGATTTATTTTCATTCCTGTAGAAATTAAATACCCTTGCCCCCATTATGGACTGAATTGTATGTCCCAAAATGCCCTAATCCCCAATATGACTATATTTGAAGATAGGATCTTTACAGAGGCAATTAAAGTTAAACAAGGGCTGGGCACAATGGCTGACACTTTTACCTAATCACAGCAACAGGAGGCTGAGGTGGAAGGATCGCCTGAGCCCAAGAGGTCAAGGCTATGGTGAGTCGTGATCATGCCACTTCACTTCAGCCTTGGCAACAGAATGAGACCCTAATTCAAAATAAAAACTTTTAAAGGTTAAATAAGGTCCCAAGTGTGGAGGTCTAATCCAATAGGATTGGTGTCCATGTAAGAGGAAAAGTCACCAGTGATTTATCTTCCTTTACACAGAGTAAAGGACATGTGAAGACACAGTGAGAAGGTGGCAGGCCACATGCAGGCCTGGAAGAGTAGCTTTACCAGAAATCAACACTGCCAGCACCTTGATCTTGGTCTTCCAGCCTCCTTTGAGAAAATAAATTTCTACTGTTGAAGCCATCCAGCCTGTTAGCTCAAGCAAACTAATAACAACCCCCCAAATGATTCTTTCAGTTGCCTTCTTCTTCCTACTTCTGCCACCCAATCTTTTGAGACTCCCAGAATATGAACCTTAGGTATTCAGATGGTCCCCAACTTCTATGTTTCAACTTACGTTTTTTCAGCTTTAGGATGGTGAGAAATTGATAGGCATTCAGTGGAAGCAGTATTTTGAGTACCCACACATTCTGTTGTTCACTTTCATTTCAGTACAGTATTCAACAAATAACATGAGACAAACACTGTATTACAAAATAGGCTGTGTGTTACATGGTCTTGCTCAACTGTGGATTAGTTAATGCAAGTGTTCTAAGCGGTTTATGGTAAGCTAAGCTACGATGTTCAGTAGGCAAAGTATATTAAATGTATTTTCAGCTTACTAATACAATATTTTCAACTTAAAGTTGGGTTTACCGGGATGTAAGTGCATCATAAGTCAAGGAGCATCTGTATATCCACTGAAAGATACCACCTTGCTTTTGAATCCACATGGTCAGCTATCCACAACTGTTAATTTACTTTTACTACCATCGATATATACCCCTTATCTTCCAGTTCTCATGACACCGGCATAGACCTTTATCATCACATATACTTCTTTCAGTCTGTCTCCCCCACCACCCACAGTTCATTCTAATCTTTATGTACTTACTAGCGTCAACTTCTCAAGAACATCTCATGATATCACTGCTCAAATACCACCAATTGTGTGTGTGTGTGTGTGTGTGTTTGTGTGTGTGTGTATCTGTAGTCAAGGGCTCTTTCAGTTTTCTAACTTACCTATCCTAATGTTTTCTTCCAACTCCTCAAGCAAAAACCCTGCACAAGGTCAACACAAGGTCAAAATGACCCATAACTATCTTGTGATTCTCTGTTGAATTTATTTCCTTGTTTATTTTCATTTTTTAAATTTTTTGAAAGACAGAGTCTTGCTCTGTCACCCAGGCTAGAGTTCAGCGGCACAATCACTGTAACCTCAAATTCCTAGGTTCAAGCAACACCCCCCCCCCCACACACACACCTTAGCCTCCCAAGTAACTGGGACTACAGGCATGTGCCACCATGCCAATTTTTTTTTTTTTTTTTTTTTGGTAGAGACAGAGTCTCACTATGTTTCCCAGGCTGGTCTCAAACTCCTGGCCTCAAGCAATCTTCCTGCCTCAGCCCCCAAAGTGCTGGGATTACAGGCTTGAGCCATCAAATTCAGACTCTTTCCTTGATTTTATTCTCACTGTTATGACAATTTAGAATATCCTCTCTGCTTATTTCCTCTTTCTAAGTGGTGGCTGGAAAAGAGAAGTTACTGGAGAACATTACACGATCATAAGGGGCTTGTTATGGCAAAACCTTCTACCCAAAAATGCTGCTGTGCCACACACTGATTTTATTCAAATAGACTTTTAGCGTCACCAAATCATCTACCAGGTGCTTATACAAGATCTGAAAGACGCTACCACCTAGTAAAAGACAAATTACACAAATAATAATTTAAGGTACAGAAAATCACAAATTCTGTAACATGTCCATAAACTCCTTAACATGTCCAGACTACCTGTGGTTTGAAAGCAGGGAGGAGAAAATCCAGGAGGCTTCAGTTGGCCCTTGAAAACAGAGAAAACATGCGTTCCTTACAGCCAATGATTCTTCACTTTCACAACACAGAAAAACTTCAGCTTCACATAAATAGGAAATGGGGAAATCTGACCCAAATGAAATTCAGAAAGTTTTCAGAGGCTTTCATCTCCCCCTAAATCTCATCATCCTAAACACTGCAACAGATATAGAGGCCATGAGAGGCACACATAAGACTTATCTGAGTTCCACCAGTTCTCCTCCCACTCACTGCTTTATTTCCAAAGCTACCATCCCAGCTACAAAACTAATAGAGTCTCTCTCTGAATTTCCCAATTTTCAACTATCCCCTCCCCATCAATCCTCCAAAGAACTTCATAACAAGCCTCTTCAACCCTCTTTTTATGAGAACATAACCGAGCTTCATAACCTACCCTGGCTCCTTATTGATTTTGATCATGTGGGTGAAACACAGTAATATACCAAGATTTCCAACAAACTGAATACCTGGCTCTTGATTTTCTATGCCTCCAAAATAGCTCTGTCCTACTCACTAGATTTTCCATCACCAAACTTTTAAAACTGCTATTTTCTCCACTTGGCATCTTCTCCCTATCAGTACCAATTAACACACATGCTCATCATTACAATAAATTTCACTTACTCCTTTAAATATTGTCCTCCAAGAGCTCTTTTCTGATAACCTTGCGTGCACTATATCACACTTTTAAGATGACACATACTCCTCCTGTATGTGGTAATCTTTATGTAGAGACCCAACCAGAGTGAAGATTTAAGTTCTAGCAGAGTCTTAGCTCTTTCATCACTCTGACCCAAATCAAAGTGTACTGTAGTCACTAGCACACCAAGAGCAAGCAAGCTGCATGATGAGCTTATCTTTCCCCTCCTAACTTAGGGGTTATAGGTTAGAGAAATGATAGCACATTGATCTACAACCAGGGCCCGTAATCAAAAGCAAACTGATAGTATAACATTCTGGGACGTCAGTGACTGTTTCCTGGAACACTGTGTGCCCAAGAGGGCTGGGCCATCAGCTTCCCATCAAGAGGGGAAAAGAACCACCCACTTTCTAAGACAGATTGACTGTTAAACACATGTACAGCAGGCCTCTTGCAGGAGAAAAGGCAAGCTGTCCTGCCAGAGTTCCTAAAAGCTTCTGAGGACAACAATTTTTTTTTAAAAGAAGTGAGAAGATATATTCTAATCCATATTGGATAGATAGCCCCCTTTTTCAAATTCAAGGCTGAATAAGATACTTTGTTTTAAAAATTCCTAGAATTCGAGAAATCCAAAATACAGCCATTTTTACATCAAATAACTACATTAGTCAAACCAGACTAATTACTAAAATTATATGAAGCTTGTATAATCAATCGTAATGTTCAGGAAAAATCACTAAAAAACTCACATGGTTAAACCAACCTAATCTTTTCAGAGTCAGTATACCAACTACTTGGCCTTGTTCCCTGAAACCTGGGAAGATTTCCTGACCAATGTAATATAGATAAAATATGACAAAGTAAGCATTAATATTTCCACCTTCTACTGTTTTAATAAGCAGAGAGCAGGACCATATGTTAGGTATATGTAGCATGTAGAAAAAAATAAAATTTAACAAAAGCTAAAAAGATTAACAGTTCTCTTTTGCCAAGCTCCCCCCCTTATTTTGTTTTACACACACACACACACACACACACACACACACACACACACGGGGTGAGGGTGTGGGGGGTGGAGATAAAACACCTACATATACAACTACAAATCAATAGCTATCAAAATAAACTACAGGAGTAAAGTAACATTATTACTCTTTAGACATGAAAAGAAAACATATTTCTAAGCAATATTTTCAAAGCCAACAACTTTGAAAAGCAAATTACGTCCCTACTTTTATAGACCATAAAAGTTATAGGCTCATCATGACTAAGTGGGTGGCTTGTTTATGGTTTTTGTTGTTTTTTGTTTTGTTTTGCTTTTTGAGTTAGAGTCTCACTCCGTCGCCCAGGCTGGAGTACAGTGGCATGCTCACGGCCACCCCAGTGTTGACCTGCTGGGCTCCAGCAATCCTTCCGTCTCAGTCTTCCAAGTAGCTGGAGCTATAGGCATGTGCTTTTATATATGTTTTATATCAAGGTTATCTATGAGTCCAAATACCTACCAGTGACTATGTAAGAAACCGATAAGAGAATTTTAAGTAACGAAAAATAGTATGTCCATAGCCATTAATATTGTATAAAATGACCCCAGGAAGACACTCCCAAAAAATACAGATTATCTTACAGAGAAGAAATTTTCAGTTGCCAGTATTAAGATAGATTTTTAAATCTCAGGATTCCATATATTTAAGAAAAAAATGTTCCCTTATTCATTAGAAAGCGGAGACAAAAACAAGACATTTAATGGCAATATGTCTCCCCCTTAAAAGCTGATGTACTGCTGTTTAGAGTTTCCAGGAAAGTATTTCCAAGAGCTAAACAATCATTTTTAATAATGACTCCTCTTCACAGCCTGCTCTGTGGCACTACCACCTCCTCATAAACTAGGGAAAATGCTTAAATGATGTTTTAATGACTTTCTTACTCTCAAGATTTTTTCCCACTATATTTTGGGATATAATACAAAGGAAGTATATACCCATTTGGTTTCTTGGATCTTCTATTTACTCTTATTTTGCAAGGAAAAAAAATTTGAGGAATAATAAACTTCATTGATCCAAGGAAGAACTAAACCAAAAGTCAAATGATGAACTTTCTAGGTGCTATTATAGTGTTAGTATTAGAAGGATGATCAACGTTAACACAAAACTCTGCTTCAAGCCCTGGTCATGTGGTTTTCACTGGGTTATTACAGTTCTCGTTATTTACAAATGTGGAAGCTTATTTCAAATAAAAGCTCTTAGTTCCAATAAGCTCTGGATAACTTGCTATCTCCATTTAAAAAGCTTCTTCCTCACAATTACCATCCATTTGAAGAGCGATTTGACCCATACTGTGTCCTTTGAGACGTCACATAAAAGGACTCTCACCTACTCAAAAATCAATCTTTTCAATCAGATGAAAACTTAATGAAAGCTGAGATCATCTTGATGAAAGCAAAATACTGCCAAAAGGCAAAAACAGCTTCACACTCTAATGGTAAACCCACAAAGTTGCCAGATTATAATTCTGCTGCTTAGTCATTAAGGTCCAAAGATATATAAGATTTCCCTTACTAGGGCAATGGCTTTCTGTAAGATATCCAGGGTTGACCATCCATACAGGGAGTCTGGACACTATTATTACCAAATCCATATGGCAGATTTGGCTCCCTGCACAGATGGTATTTAACCATAGTTCTATAAGTCTCTTCAAAACAAAGAGTACACTCCCAAATATACAAAGGTATTGAGAACAACTCCATTTGCCCTGTATTCTTCGTATAGGTTACCCTACTGACTCAATATCATGATCGTGAAATACCGACAGAATGAATTTGGGCTTGCTTATCTATTCACTTTACCCCTATTTTCCTTGTGGCAAATAATATGGATGCATTTGAGAGATAGCTGACTATAAAGAGGATGTGAATAACGGACTGCAAAGCTGGTTGATATAAAATGCAACTCACAACAAGCATGATACTGTAGCCAATTTAGCTAAATGGACTCAGGTTGAATTAGCCTGACCTTTATACATCAATGCCCTGATTTATGCAATAGCTACCATCTGCCCAGCTGAGTCCTGAGTTGCTAACAATAGGATATGATGAGTTTAAGACTCAAGACAAAAATGAACCAAAATCCAGAACGAATCCTACTTTTTACTTACGCCCAAAAGTGAACCTCGATCCTGTTAAACACGCGCGAGTGCATGTTTTCCAAAAAATATAACCAGTAAAAGCACTACAAAAGAGAACTGTTTTCTAAAAGTCATTAAATTGAATCTTAAATTTTAATACATGTTCACCAAGTAAATCCCTAATACATCACAGGAGCAATCTTAAGTAAAAACACAAATGAACTAAAGAAATGTAAGTCCATCTTCATGTTAAAAGGGAAATCTCGTGTAATACACAAATAATCCCTGAAGGCCAGGTACTGGAAATTTAAAATTGAAAGTAGGGTGCTTGGGGTGGGGGGGTTGATGAAGGGGAGCTGCTAATGACAAAACTAATAAAAGGTAGGGCTTGAGAGAATACAAGGGGGGGCTGGGAGGAGACCCTAAAAAGGTATAGGACTTAGGGTTGCCATAATGAGATACCTGAGTGAATAAAAAGTATGCAGTAAGAATCTGTAGCCACTGAGGGTTTCAGGCATGGAGACAGAGACAGAACTGTCCTTTATCTGTCTCTTACAAGATTCTAACTCAAATGTATCTAACTCAAATGCAAGTCCTGCAAGGGTTATTTTTATTTGAGGAGACAGCTCATAAAGTCAGCTCCTAAAAGATTACAAAAGCAAAACAGTACTCTAATTGATCCACAATTTAGGTATGATACCTGTGCACAGAGAATTATAGCACAGTTGTTATTGTGTACTTTGGAGCCAGACTGCCTGAGACCACTTACTGTATCTTTGGGCCAGTAACTTAAACCACTCAGTGCTGCGGTTTCCTCACCTATCAAATGGTGAAAATTATACTACCTACATCTCAAGAGTTCCAGAAGAACTCAAGTGAATGTATGCAGACTACTGAGAACAGTGCCTGCCACAAAGGAAAAGTCTTCAAATGATGCTGACACAACCACTTCTACTATGCCACAGCCTTTGAAATCTGATAAGTATTGTAACACTTCAAATAAAATGAAGAAAATGTTAACTCAGGAGCCTCTGAAGAGGTGTATGTGAGTAGGAAGGGAGATGAGGGGAAGAGTCAGATTTTTCTATTCTGATCCTTCTGAAATCACAAGCTGAAGGCTATACACCTAGGTGAACACTTTCCATTTTCAATATGCCTTGTCCATTTTTCCCTCGATGGATTAAAATGGTTCCCAGGCACACATATAATTAAAATTCATTATCTTAAACTGCTTGAGGAAACACAGCAATCAAATCTACTATCATCCATTTTATAGATAGATATAATTACAACCTAATAGGCATCATTTAATCAAGACTTAACAATTAGGTTCTTAAATTCAAAACTCGATCATTTTCTTCCTTGATAGGTATACAAAATTTTCTCCCAGGTGGTGGTCACGCAAAGTGAAGGATGGAAGAACTATTAAAGCCCTAATCATAATGGCCTTCCTAAAGTGCTAATTATTACCTAATTATGACAGACATAAACCTAGTAGAAAGCCTAACAAAATCTAATTCAATCTCATAGCAGCTTTTAAAAAAATTTTTTCCATCTCTGTCTTCAAACAACTACTCATTAAAAAAAAAAAAAAAAAAAAAACAAGGTAGGATCTCTGCCCATGACTTCTAAACAAAAAAATAAAGTCATAGGTAGAAGTACCACACCTTCACCTGGTTCAGACATCAGCAAGTCAGATCTTTAAAGGAGAAAAGCAGCCCTAAGTGTTGTTTCCCATTCTACATTTTAGAGATGAGAAACAGGTCCCTAAAAAGTACAGTGCCCTCCTAAGGCACTCAGGGTCAAACGTGGGGTGTCTTATACAAAGTAAGATTTTGTACTTTAATTCCACCTCCCCTTGTAGGTGGGGAAAAGTAGAATAATTTTGAGGGCCTACATTTTTCAAGTCTGATCACTAGGTCTCGCATCTAATTACAGTATCTATCTCCATTTCCAGCTAAATAAGATTAATTCTTAGTCACTGATGCTTAATAGTAATTCCTGTTACTTCCAGCAGCCAACACCCTAGTCTAAAAGAGATGCAGATCACTAATTAGTGTGTCTTCTATTGAGAGCCTCTAATTGCCTCACCTCACCCAGGTCCCTTCCAGCTGGACTAAGCTTCTTTACAGACATAAATACACCAAACAAGAGGCACAGGATTGGGCAAGAAATATATTAAGAAGTAGAAAATTTTGAAAGGGCACTATTTTATTATTGAAGAGAGAAATCCAGCCCTTTAGTTTCCCATTCTCTTTCCTTTCCCCAAAGCTATAAAAGGTCTCCCAACAAATCTAAACCAAACCCTTGCTTCTAAACATAGTTGCCCTCATGTTCTATAAGTACAGAGGACAGATCTGATCCTTTACCGTACAAGAGTTGAAGGATTCTAAGTATTAGAGAAACAAAACCTTAAAGTCCAATAACTTCTCCTAAAATAAATCTCATTAATGCAAGTTATCTTCAGTTCCCAAGGAATGCCGCAGGAAAAAGAAAGCAGCTAGTTTTAAAAGCATCCCAATCAAGCTTTCATGGTAGGTATCATCACTGTTCCCATTTTGTAGGTCAGACACATTAGGCTTGGAGAGACTGAGTCACCTTGAATAAGGATCCCTGCATTCTGAACCCTCGATTAACAAGGAATAATTAAGTCCTAAAGTGAGAGTTCCTAATCCTCTCAGCTTAGCGTAACACCAGCAGATGTCACCAGGCTATCTGCTTATGCTGGGGCCTTAGCACACCCTGTACAACCTGGGATGGTAGAGCCCCAAAGCAGCTCCAGTAAGCTGGAATGAGCAAATGGCACCATGCTCCAATGCCAAAAGTGACAAGTGACCACAACATGTAGAGTATGTCCAGCCTATTCCTCATCCTCTCATTCAAGGATAACATGAAATGGTCTTCAGCCCCATGTGCTTTCTTATTTTATTTTTATTTATTTTATTTTTTTGAGTTGGAGTCTCACCCTATCCCCCAGGGGCTAGAGGGCAGTAACATGCTCACAGCCACTGGAGCCTTGACCTGCTGAGCTCAGGCGATCCTTCTGCCTTAGCCTACCAAGTAGCTGAAGCTATAGGCATGCAATACCACGCCCAGCTAATTTCTTTATTGTAGAGACAAGGGCTCACCAAGTTGCCCAGGCTGGTCTTGAACCCCTGGGGTTCAGGCAATTCTCTCACCTCGGCCTCCAAAAGTGCTGGGGTTACAGGCTTGAGCCCCCGTGCCAGGCGCTCATGTGCTTTTTAAAAAAACTACATGATGGGTCATATGGACAGAAACAAAGAACAGAGTACCATGTGTTCTCACTCATAAGCAGACCTTGAACAATTATAATACCATAAGAAAGCAATTGGCAGTAGTGGGAAACTGGGGGGGGGGGGGGGGGAGGGGGGATTGGCAGTTGAAGGAAACTGCTAGGGGAGGGAGGGGCATACCTCATCAACAAGGGTACCTGCATAATCAACGTTTGTATGCCTAACTCTGAATTGCACCCCACATCTTTATTAAAAAAAAAAAAAAAAGCCGGGCTCAGTGGCTCAGCCCATAAACCCAGTGCTTTGGGACGCCGAGGTGAGCGGATTGCCTGAGCCCGCAGGTTCGAGACCCACCTGGGCAACTTGGCAAGACCTCATCTCTACAATAAATCAAAAAAATTAGCTGGGCGTGGTAGCACGCACCTGTAGCTCCGGCTGCTTGGAAGGCTGAGGTGGAAGGATGGCCAGAGCCCAGCAGGTGGAGGCTGCGGTGGCCGGGAGTGGCCACTGCACTCCAGTCTGGGCGACTGAGTGAGACTCCAACTCAAAAAAAAAAAAAAAACTACAAGAAATTTTAAGAAGTCTTTCAAAGGATGTAAGTCACTATCCCTACCTTTATAAAACAACTTTAGGTTACTTGGTTTCAGTGAGTGCAAAATCAGTAAAGAATCCTTCTCAGCAAAAGAATCTACAAAATTAGAAAACTCGACTTACTGAAAATAACTTACAGTAAAAGTTTAAAACTACTTTAAATTTAGTTTGGGGAAGCAGACGACGTATAAAATTTTTATTCAAATACTAATTTAGATCTATCTTCATTCGCTATGAGTGCCTTCAAGGGCAATGAATATACTTTTTAACTCCTCAGAGGATCTCATTCTCATTTATTAAACAGAAGCCAGAGGAAAACTGGCATTAGCATCCCCATGCTGCTCATCTGAAGCAAGAGCACCTCATTTGGGGGATCTTCAGATCAAAAACACATTTTATACCAATAAACTTTACAGTTGGACCCAACAGAGAACTATAAATCAAGCCTAAATATTGTGAACTGTACAGCAACCCTCCCTTCCATTTTTATTTTTTATTTCAATTTGGAACTATGTAACAGGAGCTCTGAAGACTGAAAACAGTCCTTTGGCTTTGAAGATACTCTTACCCAGAAATACCTGAAGTATGGAATAAATATAAAAAGCCTAAAAGAAATACAAAAAGAGCACTTCTGGAAATAGGCTCAAGTTTAATACTTAAAAAAAAAAAATTTGAGCCAGACTCGGTGGCTCAACCTGTAATCCCGCGCTTTGGGAGGCTGAGGTGAGTGGATTGCCTGAGCCCGTGGGTTCGAGACCCGCCTGGGAAAGCGAGACCTCATCTCTACAATAAATCAAAAAATTAGACGGGCGTGGTAGCGCGTGCCTGTAGTTCCAGCTACTTGGAAGGCTGAGGCGGAAGGATTGCCGGAGCCCAGTAGATCGAGGCTGCGGTGGCCGGGAGCGGCCACTGCACTCCAGTCTGGGCGACAGAGTAAGACTCCAACTCAAAAAAAAAAAAAAAAATTGAAGCCAGGCGAGGAGGCTCACGTCTATAATCCCAGCACTTTGGGAGGCCGAGGCACAAGGACTGCCTGAGCTCAGGGGTTCAAGACCAGCCTGAGCAACTTGGCGAGACCTCATCTCTACAATAAATCAAAAAATTAGCCGGGCGTGGTAGCGCGCCTGTAGTTCCAGCTACTTGGAAGGCTGAGGCAGAAGGATCCCCGGAGCCCAGCGGGTCGAGGCTGCAGTGGCTGTGAGTGTGCCACCATGCTCCAGCCTGGGTAACAGAATGAGATTCCTACTCAAAAATAAATAAATAAAATGAATGCTTACTGCTGCTTTATTTCTTTTCAACTGGGCAGAAATTTTCTCAGGTTGAAGATTTCATTTTTACAGTTACAAGGGATTTCCAAATTTAAAAAGTAATTAATGTTCTTCTTTTGAATGTTGTGCTCAAAAGGAAAAGTTTTACTGCCGTTCATTTAATATGTATTAAGCTCTATGTATAAGAACTATCAGAATATAAAGTGTGCCTTTGCCTTCAAGGGCTACACAGTTTTCAATGCAGTAAGTTTCTTGCAACCTGAAATTCCAAAATATCAATAATCCTCACCACTACTCACCAGGTGATTTAGCTAAAGGGACTTCAGTTTTAAATAGAAATCAGCATCTTTAAGAAGGCAGAATGCCACTGCTCCTAACATTACTTGATCAGGCCAGAATATATATAGATCTCAACATTTGATAACATAATGTTCAGGAATTTATCCAATCAAAATGCAGAAAATGTTTAAATCCTCAAATATGAAAATGGAAATTAATTCTATCAGAATATTAAACAAATGAGAAACTACACAGAGAAAAACAATAAGTGAGCACCTCTCCCCATTTTGCATTTTAAAGGGGGAGAAATTCCTACGGCATTTTCTTCCAACAATCGCAGCAACCAGGAATCCACAAGTGGAGCTCTGCCTGACAAGGGTGGTTTAGATGGCTCCTTACCTGGCTTCTTCTTACCCAATCCCAAGACTGCTGTGGGGGAAGGGAATAAATGCATTGGAAGGTCTTTTTTTTTTTTTTGACTTTTTTTTTTAATGCAGGTGTGTTCAACAATTGACAAAAGAGGTTAAGATTCTATACATACCACAGTACTGTTTAGTCAATTTCTATTTAAGAAACAAACTAGGACAATGAAACTGATATAGGAAAAAGAAAACACTTGGGAGTTAGGTAAACCACCCTAAGGTGCATTTTTAGCTCATGTGACCTTCCACAGTGCTCCAACTATGTGTACGTAGATGTGTGGGCATATGTGTATTTATAGAAAGTGTTGAGAGTGCTATAAAAAAATACATGAATAAGTCATAGGATGTTAGTGCTACAGGGGACTTCTGAACACTTAGTCCACAGACTCAATTTTTAGGTAAGGAAAGCAAGACCCAAGGGTTGGCCCAAGGCAAAATTTGCTAGTGATGGAACCTGGTCATAGCATTCAAGTTTTCAATGCCCAAGGACAATCTCACCTTCAATTATAATTCTATGGCTTTATTCTTACATGTTCACATTCCCTAGAAAGATGACTGTCCACTCGCCCAACATTACAGATTCCAAGTTTTTTTTTAAGGCTCACATAGGCTTAGCTCTATCTTCCAAGACACCTTTAGCCTAATCTAGTGATTCTCAAAGTATGGTTTAAGAACCCTGAGAGTCCTCTTAGACATTTTCATAGATCCTGGAGGTCAAAACAATATCTTTTTCTCTCATAAATTGTTCAGTGAAGCTTTCTAAAGGTTATATGTGATGTCTGCTTCTGCATTCATATGGCTGCAAAAGGAGAATACAGTTGACTTCTACTAAGTCAGACATTAATGTCAAATGTAAAACTGCCACCTTTATCATTTTTGAAAGAAAAATATACACAGCCCTCCTTTTAAAAAACATTTTTGTTAATACGTAATGGGTTTGTTATTTTTTTTTTACTAAGCAAATGTTTTTAAACTTTCTCAACTTCCTACACAGTAAATATTGATAAATATAAACAAAAGGCGTTTAGGGTCCTCAATAATTTAAGTGTATAAAAAGATCCTCTGACCAAAAAGTTTGAGAAATGCTTGTCTAACTTACCACTAAATAAACTTTTTTTTTTTTTTTGGTGTCAAAGTCTCACTCTGTCACCCAGGCTGGAACGCAGTGGCACGCTCATGGCTACCCCAGTATCGACCCGCTAGGCTCAGACAATCCTCTTACCCTGGCCTCCCAAAGTGCTGGGATTACGGGCTTGTGACACTGCGCCCAGCCAATAAATTTTCTTTTGTAGTGAATTCCTTTAGCACACACAGATAACCCTTAGAACAGCTTCCTATTGCTCTCCTTCAAAGAAATACTCCTCCAACCTCAACATGAGGTAAACTATTTGTTATGCCTAGTATTACTCAGATTTACAAGGACAGAATATTTTAATCACTTCAACTTCCTCCAATATAGAATATTTATAAAAACATGGTAGAACCATGAATATAATTGTATATTATGATTCAAGGAAGAGACAATTTATAAAGCATCATAAGCTATGGTTCACGTTGCATACTTACTTCAGAAAATGCTCAAGTATCTCATGAGACTCTCTCCCCAAATAATACAAAGAACGTAAACAAGTGGTTCTTCATTTTCCTTTGGTGGCTTCCACCACAGTCAGGCACTCAAGCATGCTCCATTTTTCCTGCTCCTTCCTCCTAAGGGCCCCTTTCACACCATCAGCCCAAGTCTTTTACTTCAGTCTTTCTCACACCAAGGCACCCTCAAAACTGTCCAAGTCTGGCTCTCTCAAACAAGAAATGGAAACATTCTGGGTGGGTTTCAGGGCCCTCCAGAAAACTACCCATTCACTAATAATCAAAACTGTTTATTCAGTGTGCTAGGAGAACATCACAATTAATCCTCTTTTCCTAGGGAAAAGTCTCCCTCTATTTACATAAACCCTCTTCGCAAGTGCTACTCACACCTACCAAGTTTCATGGACCTTTTCCCAACTTTTGCAGCAGCCCTCACTAAACACCCCCCCATAATCAATCTCTTCTGTTTCCTGGCTATGAGTTGATGATAAGACTTAGCCATCTGACTTAAAGTATCCATATCCTAGTCCTTCTGAACTCCCAAGCACAGGACACAGTGCTCAGCTCAACACAGGCACTGAACACAATTTAGACGCAGGGAATGCTGAAAACCTATTAAGGTGCTCTGAAAAACACACGAGGGATTAGCTGAAGTAATTAGTAATTCTATTTTAATAATATTTTTGTAAATTAAAAAATATATATTTTATGCAAAAAGATCATAACCACAGAACTGTATAAAATAAATCTTTAATTCTCCAACCTATACCTGAAAGGTTGCTTCATGAACAGTTTGAATATTTCCAAAGCAAATGTAGATGTGTACAAGCTCAGGTGAGGATAAAAAATAGTTTAATACACACACAGATTTTTCTAAATGCTCTTTGCACTTATTTACATTTCAGTAACAGCACATAAAGAACTATTTATAGGTGACTATATAATAGAGATATACTTTAATTAGCCAATTACCTATTGATAAACATTCCAAGATTTTGTTATTTAAACAATGCTTACAATAAGTGCCTTATACAAAAAAGCACAAATATAAAAACAAAAATCGCTGGCTCACAGTCTATTTGCAATTTTAATTGTGTCAGATGCTGCCAAAAAATCTTCTAACATCTTATCAATTTACAACCCTACCAAGGCATCACCCTGCATTTTAAAAAAGGAAACAAATAATGCTGCGGTGTAGAAGACAGGGGACTGTGAAAAGGAAAGGCAAGTCAGAAACCAGCCAGGTCAGACACCAAAATCTGTCACTATTCCTAAGACTTCAGGCAACATACAACATCTTTGTATCAGTCCTGAATATATGAAATCAGAGTGCTGGTCACACTGTAGAATGTTTGTAAGCGCAAACATTCTAATGTCCTTGAACTTGTATGTAAGCAATACACATTAAATATGAAAACAGAATGCTCATTCTCTTGGGCTGCCCAAGAACAAACAAAACAAATGCTGGAAAAGTCAAATTGCAGCACCGGGAATGTAAATGCTCCGGAAAAAACCCTGCTAGGAATTTGAAAATGGAAGTTAAATTGAGACTAATAGGAAATGACCATCTAATAGGAAAGATAAAAAAACCATTTCAAAAGCGATAAACAAAAAGATCTTAATCATTTGGGGGGGTTTACGAGTTTAAAAACAAACCACATCTCAGCAAAAGAAATATAGCTAAATGGCTCTAACAAGCAAGGGCCAAAGCACACTGATGGCTAATTAACAAAAAAGTTACAAACGTCTCTTTCAAGTTTACCATTTGAGAGTGGACTTAAACAGGAGATATAATTCGCTAAGTTAAATAAAAGTCTTCATTAATAAGAAGCGACAAGATCACAACCCTGATGCTGATAAACTGCCAACATACCACAGGTCTTCAGTGAAGGGCTGCCTATTTAACATATTTCAGCTTTAAAATGAGTTGCTCCAGAACAGTTCTATGTCAAGGCAGGCCTACGACATACCAGATGGAATTGCTGCTGTACCAGGGATTGTGTGCACGCGCACGTATGCATCCAGCATCCGCAGGAGCCAGGCATACAATATAGGAGAACCCAGCTTAATAGCCCTTCTGAAAGTTAGCTATACATAATTAGAGAAGCTGACTTATACTCTGACTTCTCTAACTGCTTTCAAGGAGACAGTGTGGAGCAGAAACCAGTCCTTTCTTCTGATAGCCCGAGGAGGCTTTGCCTGGCTATTAAATGATTGGCCCAGTGGTCATCCCTGGAGACTACCTCCTTATTTCTGGCAAACACAGTCACTTCACTCCAACTCTGAAAAGCCAATTTTTTTTTTTATATAGCATGCTTTGAAGCTATATAAACAGATCGTAAATACACGTAAAAGGCATTGTTTCAGCCTAGTCAGAGTGGTTACAGAAGCACCACAGCAGATCTTTTCCTGTGTTGTCCAAGTAAATTGTTAAACTCACCAGCTAGGAGACTGCAAATAGACACAGTAAAGTTTTAATTATTCACAGGAATGGTGAGAAATAGCACTGTTAATACAAACATCATCTTAAAATATTAATTTTTCTTTCAACCAACACTTAACCACCACCATATAGTAGTAACTGATGTCCATAAAAGCAAAGAAATACTCAGTATAGTTTGAATATGAAGAATTTTTATTAACTCCAATTGGTCAAATGCATATGGTATACATAGCTACTTCATAGGCACCAAAATAGCAACAAGGTTGACTATGTCATTAGAAGGAAAAAAAAACTTGCATGCAATATTTACCTTCAGCATATGTGATTGTATAACTTTAATTTTCATCTTAAAGAAATAGGACTTACTATGTTCAGGAAACAAAGTTGTGAGACAGAATCACTGTTATCATGAAACTTCAAATGTAATCAAAATTAACACTTGAAGAGTGTCCTAAAAATTCAAGCCAATTTAAAGAGCCATTAAGGAGACAGTGTAACTTCCACTCTTGATGGAATTTGGAGAGAAGTAAAAGAAATTTTGGTTCAGGAGAGAGTCCTAATGGTACTTCTGGCATT
>CAUYQG010268382.1:0-17854 GCA_963574415.1 Tarsius wallacei
GCAGTGGCCACTCCCGGCCACCGAAGCCTCGACCTGCTGGGTTCCGGCGATCCTTCCGCCTCAGCCTTCCAAGTAGCTGGAACTACAGGCGCGCGCTACCACGCCCGGCTAATTTTTGATTTGTTGTAGAGATGAGGTCTCGCCAAGTTGCCCAGGCGGGTCTCGAACCCGTGGGCTCAGGCAATCCACTCACCTCAGCCTCCCCAAGCGAGGGATTACAGGCTGAGCCAACGAGCCCGGCTTGGACTCAGTTCTTGATGGTTGGCCCCTGACCCCTGTCAAGCGCATCCCTTACCTGTCCCCCTTTTGTCCTATATCTGACCAAGCTGGTAAGAAAGTCCATTTCCTCCCCCCACTCAGCACCGTGGGAAGTCAAGTCACACAAGCTGAGGCCTGGGCACTAGTCCCTTATCCAAGTCCCTCTCCTATCCACAATTGAAGGCAAAACCACTGCTCCCTCCATCCTCCAGCTCTGTTCCATTCAAGCCATTGGCTGCCCCTGGCACCAAGAATCATCCTGCTCTCCACAGAAAGTTTGACTTTGTGAATAATAAACCCTTTTATACCTTTTGGTGCATTTTGGAGTGTGTGTCTCAACATTAATCTCTGCATCCTAACCAGTATGGGAAGGAGCAGGAGACAGGTAGGTCTGCCCTCCACACAGAAGCAAAACGATTTAATATCTGAATTTCCTTGCAATGATTCCCTTTAGCAAACTAAGTCTTGCTTTCCCGAATTGTAAAATGAGAATGATGAAATATCCTGTCACATAAGCTCCAAAGGAAATGCTCCATGAAGCATTGCATGTATGGTATGTACCAGTGATGTTAATAATGACTTTTGAGAAACAAATGTACATTTAGAATTTGATTTTGACACCACAAAACTGTGGAAATGTGTGAGTACAATTGAGCTCTTGTCAGATGAGGTTGGGAAAGAAATTATTTTGACCTGTCTCCATGTCTATTGTTTTTTAAGGTCCAGCCCATGCTTAAAGAGCCGTGCTCAATGTCCTTGAGGGAAAAATAAATTACATATATTATTTGGAATTATTCTGCATAGAAAACGTGTTTCTTCTCTTTTATTGATTGATTGCGCATTTATGTCAGGATGGTTCAAGAATACCTATTTTATACTTTGGGTTATAATTCAAAAGTATTTTATTTATTTATAATTCTTTTTAAAATTTTTTTTAGTTTTTATTTTAAAGATGTGGGGCACAACTCAGGATTAGGTATACAAGTGGTCATAATACACATAAAGGTTGGGCCTCCCTTTGGTCCCCACTTTTCCTGGTTTGAGATCAGGCACCTGTATTAATGTTATGTGCCCACCCTCCCTCCCCAGGCAGTTTCCAGCTACTGCCAATCCATTTCTTACAGTATTATGGTAAGTGCTCAGGGTATGCTTATGAGTGAGAACATGTGGTACTCAGTTCTTTGTTTCTGTGATAGATCACTGAGTATTATAGACTCCAAATCCATCCAAGTTGCTGCGAAGTCCTTAACTGTGTCCTTCTTTATGGTTGTGTAATACTCCATTGTGTATGTGTACCATATTTTTTGTATCTAGTCTAGTTTTGATGGGCAGCATGGTTGGTTCCATGTCTTTGCTATTGTGAATAGTACTGCTTTATTTATTTTATCACTCAAAATTGTTCAGCATTGGTCACTGAGGGATCTTTCAGTTTATGCCTTTGACATACCTCAAACATATTTTTTTCTTTGAGAGCTTTCTTACTTTCTTGCACTAAAAGATGCTCCAAACTCATTTTGCATATCCTTTGTCTTAGTCCTAGAATCATTTGTTTTTCCAGAGAGCCTTGGGTTCTTTTATAAGAGAATGATTAGAAATCAAGATCTGGACTCTAGGAGTGCTTGCTGCTAACTAAGGTAGACCTTCTTTTCTATAATGGAGTTGCATCACACATACATCACACAAATTGTGTGTGTGTGTGTGTGTGTGTGTGTGTGTGTGTGTGTGAGAGAGAGAGAGAGAGAGAGAGAGAGAGAGAGAGAGAGAGAGAGAAAGCAATCCTGTTCATTCTCCCAAATTAGCTCATATGAGATGTACACCAAATACTTCCTCAGCTTGTCAAGTCATTATAAAATAACTCTTGTACATTACTTTTCTATTGCTGCTCAAAAATTTTACCACAAACTTAGAGGCTCCCAACACACATTTATGAGCTCACAGTTTCTGTGGATCAGAAGACCAGGCAAGCATGACTGGGTTCTCTGCTTAGAATCTCATAAGGCTGATATCAAAGTGTTGATCTGACTGGGCTGTTTTAATCTTTTGTAAATGTGGGTTTTTCTCAGTCATCTCAGCATTTCTCTCCCATAATTGTCCAGGAGTTATGTGTATACTGTGGGACAGTTCAGAGTGTGCTAAGGATTTAGTCTCTGCCTTGGTAGGAAGGTATCTCCTGGGCTTTCTCACAGCTACTTCTTGCTCATATGGGGTATAAAAACACCTGGCTGCTCCATTCATTGCGCTTGATGGGATTAACCTCTGCATTGTCTCAGGGTTGACCAGGTAAAAACTCATTATGACATCTTTCTCCTGAGTAATTTTTGGAAAAACAAGTTATTAAAGCTTTAGCACCTTTCCCTGAACATTCGGTGAGAAAGAGAGCAGGATTCCACCCCAGGGAAAGACACACCAGGTAAAGGATGAAGACAGTTGAGGAAAGAAAGAAGTAAAAGCAGGACTCTTTTCAGGGACACTCCATGGACCTCCATGTCTTATTTTCTTTTTGATCATCCTTTCCTTGTGGGGTAGGGATTACCTCCTGGTCTTATAAGAATGCAAGAAGGATCACCCTGGTGGGCTAAAGAAAGTGCCATAAAATGCATTAGCTGCGATGTCAATATGATACCCTATAAAGAGAAAGAGAATAATATAGAGGTAAGTATTAATATGATGTACAAGTAAGAAAGGCTTTGTATCATAAATGCTAAGGAATGAACCATAAAATAACTTACTTAACTACATAACATTTTGGAACTTATGTTTATCATATTAGACCAAAAGCAAAACTAAAAGGCAAATGACATGTTGGGGAAAATATTTTCAAACTTGATAACAAAGAATGGGCATTCTTAAGACAGAGAATTTGCAAATTAATCAAGGTAAAAGCAAATACATCAAATAAATGGATAAAGGACATTAACAGGAAAATTGAATTGGAAAAAAAGGCAGCAACAATTTGAGAAAAAATGTTCATCCCCATTAGTTATGAAATGAACACAAAATAAAAATGAGAAATTGTTATTGTTTTATTGGTCAAACTGGCAAGTAATTTTTAATATAACCCCCCTTGCTTCAGGTTGTGTTGAAATGGAACTTTACTGATAATACTATGTATTAATATCATTTGTCTTAAGGACACTTTGGCAGTTAGAATTGAGAGGCTTGTAAGTGAATATATCATCAGACTCAACAATTTCTCTCCTGAATATTTACTTGAAGCAAATCATCAGAGATGTTCAGCAGTGATGGAGACTACTAGGAAGATAAAGAGTCCCCAGTTCCGAAAATGGGCAAAGGAGAGGAGCCATTGATGGAGATATTGATGATGCTTGGAGTGTTGGATTAGATGAATACTAAGGTCATTCCAAGTTTAACGTTTATGACTCAGCCACTCTGTTGTTAAAACAAAATATTTAGAGGGCCATAAAGACATGGTAAGCTTTCACAATCATTATAATAGCCAAAATAAAATGCTAACACTTATTTAGCATGTGCTATATGCCAGGAATTGTTTGAAGCACTTCACATACTTTAGTTTACATACATTTTTAAGACGGCTTGTGAGGTAGGCATGATCGTTCTCATTTTACAGATAAGCAAAGTAAGGCACAGAGAAATAAAGTTAGATTCCTTAGGTCACACAACACATAAACGGAAGAACCAAGGTTTCAGCCTAGACAGCTACTCTGAGTCACTCATAACTTTGTGTCTTATACCAGCCCGACTCCTATTTGATCATTCCACTGAAATTCAGAGTCTGAATAATTATTTTTAAAACTCAGAATCTAGAAACTCACAGGTGTGTACAGTACTTTACAGTGTATAAGGCACTCTCACCCACATTTATCTTATTTGATGCTTTGAGACAGTGAGGTTGCTCCAGGATAAGATCATCCTCATATTAGAGGAAACTGAAGTTCAGCAGAGTAGAGGTTTGTTTTGCTTTAGTTCACAGTGAAGTAGAGGAGATACTTTCTTGCCAAAACCTACCTTGTCACTCAATGGCGTACAAAGCAAGCAATGAACCCGCTCTCTCAGCTTTGATGTCGGAGCTTCCATCAAGGGCTCAGTAAGACATTCCAAGCCTGGACTATCCCTGCATGAGCTGCTTCTCCATCAGGAGCTTCTTCTCTTGTACCTGCAATACCTCTTGGGCACAAAGGTGACATACATGCTTGTTTTTGCTTCTCCTCATCCACACAAACTCTCCACTATTCTTCTCAGTTTCTGGAAAGTAAGGTTCTACATGCTTGTTTCAGTTGTCTGTTGCTATGTAGCAAACCATTCCTAAGCCTAGTAGCATGAAAAAGCAACCATTTTATTTTCTTCTGATATTTGGGTAAGGAACACACTGAATACACTGGTGACAAGCTCCTACAATGATGGGAGGCTTGGCTGCAGCAGTTCAAAGAATTGGGTTGATGCAACTGGTTTTATGTGTTTGGGGCCTCGATTCTCCCTGTTTGCTGGGTACCTGGGTTGTCCTCTATATGACCTCCCCACAAGGCTAGTTTAGGCTTCCAAACAGCATGGTGGTCTTAGTGTTGATTACACTTCTTACCTAGCCACTAGCTAAGGAAGCAGAAGCAAGTCCCTGAAGGCTGGCTTAGAGCTGGCACAGTATCCCTTTTACCTCAATCTATGGTTATGGCATATCACACGGCTGGCCAGACTCTAGGAGAAGAGAAAAAGACGGTTTGTTTATAATGGAAGAACTTTTCTAAATATCAGATCTGTCCCAAGTAGATTTTTCATTAACAGTGTTATACATGTGTGTGACAAATATTTTAAAAGTATAAAACGTGAACAGTTAAACATATTTTTCTCTGTCTTACTTTGGAATATCAGTTCCCTGCCCTGTAGTCCACTCCTGTTAATACATTCCTGTAGCTTCGTCAAAACAGAAACTGTATCTGCTTACCAACTTCTGTTTACATTTCCTACTTCACACAAATTTGAACCCATCATATCTATTTTTCTTCTGCACTTTCCTTTCATTCTGTTACCTCAGAATGTCAGAATGCACAGACATACCATTGCATGTATTGATACTTTTGACCTTTGAACAATGCTAAGTTCAGAGACATCAACATCCTCCATGGTCAAAAATTTGCATATAACTTTGACTCCCGTAACTAAACTACTAATAGCCTGCTGTTGACCAGAAGCCTTAACTATACTAAAATCAGTCCACTAACACATAACTAAATTAGCATCTACATCTGCACTCATACTAGTTAATTTTTTTCTCTTTTTTTGTTACTGTTTGGCTATAAGGTTAATCTTTTTTCAATTTGTCAAAAATCTCCAACCATTTTTCCAAAACATTTATTGAAAAGAAAAGCAGTATATAAGTGGAACTTCACAGTTCAAACCTGTGTTGTTTAAGTATCAACCATATATGTAAATATAACCCTATCACATAGAAATCAGAATGTATATTTAAATATATGCACCCATAAATACAGACATAGATAAATATATTTGCTTTTATAAACATTTGTTAGAACACATACACACACACACACACACACACACACACAGCAGTTATTGGGAAGGGGAAGTGTGTAGCTGAGTGACAGGAATGTTAGGACAATTTTCATTTTATACCCTTTTGTACATTTTGAACTTTGAGTCTTGTAGTAGAGTAAATATGTCTGTATCTAAATACGTATATCCATATGAATTTTAAGTATAAAATATACTCTGAATCATTTTCAAATAAACCTTGGAAAATGGCTTTTTAACAGCTGAATAATATCTCACTTAATGGACCCAACATAGTTGACCTAACCATCTACCTCACATCCTTAGCTGCACCGTCATCTTCATTTTATTACCAAATGTGCCTTATGGACTTGCTACTAGCTCACTAGGTATAATTTAGAATAAGATATATTTGTATATTTACATTATTGATATACATATATATTTGTTTATGTATGTATGATGCAACTCCTGGTCAACATGATCAAAAGTTTAAATGCCAAATCAGTGTTGATGGCCTTGTCTGATGCACCATAATAGAGATGGCACAAGAGTAGCATTATTATTTAATATAATCCCAGTTCTATTTTTAATAGAAAATAATTTTTCAATTAAAGAATTATCAGCAGCCTCTATGGCTTGGCTGGAATAAAAGTGCTCAGTTGTAATTTTTTGGTAAACTCCTGCTGAAAGCCCATGAACAGAGATAATTAGATAAATGAACAGGGGACAGAATTCACATGCACCATAGTCCCAAACAGGGCAGCAGGATGTGGGCACATGACCTACGGGTGTGCCTGAGACCCTCCTCCCTATTCAGGCACAAGCAGGTGGAAGAGAATTAAAGTCACATGCCAACACAAAAACCCTTGGGAAAGGCTTGGCTTGTTTTCGCTCTTGCTTCTATTGTCCAGCAAATATCTGCAAGTTCTGGCTTCCTTTCCTTAGTCTTCTGATGATAACACCATTGTATTTTCTTAGAATGCTTATACCCCCTCCTCTAGTGTCTGTAGATTGCGTGTAATTGTCCCCACCTTCTTATTTCTGGGGCACACACATGACAGGTCTAGCCAGTTAGTAAATTCCATCCCACTGATAACACCAATGAGGTCAGAGACATGCCCAATAAGGCTCAGAAGGAGCCTTCCGTTTGAATTGCTAGTGAGGATGTGGCACCTGTTCATTAAGGTCATGAGGTGGTGTCAATGTAAACATGCAGCTCCTGAAAGCTACCAGTGAGTAGAGTCTGCTTGGGAACGAAACGCAGGTAAAGGAAAACCACAATGAGAGAGAAGAAGCAGTTCATTGATCATCTAACTAAGGCACTAGAGAAACGCCCCAAACCTGGACTTCACAGTGACAATGAATTAATTCTGATTGATTAATAAATCAACTGTTAACTGATTAATAGTCTATTAATTCCTATTTTTTGCTGAAAGCATTCTAAACTGTATGCTGTCATTTATTATAAGAGTCCTGCTGGGTACAGTACACGCATCTGTATGTTCTCATCTTCTCCATCTACCATTTTCTATAGGATATGGAGTAGGGAGGGCTTTTCTCTGCATGTGCTATCTTTGCCGTGCTGCTGATACCACCTTCTCCTGGTCCAAGGCTTCTTTCTCTGTGGGAGACAGAGTCATTGGCCCCCAAGAGTGTCAACAGCTTAATCCATAGGACCTGTGAATATGTTTATTGATGTAGCACAGGAGAATTTCCAGATGAGACGAATTTAAAGATTTGGGGAAGGGAAGATGATCGTGGATTATTCAGGCAAGCCATAAATGTAATCATAAGACTGAGGCAGGAGTGTTAAAAACAAGAATATGTAACAATGGAGGAAGAGGTGAGAGGAAGGGGGGCGGGGAAGGGGAACAAAGAGAATGGATTCTGCTAGCCTTGAAGATGGAAGAAGGTACCATGAGCCAAGAAATGTAGGCAGCCCCTAGAAGTTGGAAAATGCTACAAGATGATTTCTCTCCTAAAACCCAGAAAGGGATACGACTCTGCTGACACATTAATTTTAAGAATTATTAACTTCCATACAGTAGAAAAGTAAATGTGTGTTGTTTTAAGCCACTGTGATTGTGGCCATTTGTTATAGTAGCAATAGGAAACTAATACTATAGCCTAATCTTTCTTCCTGGACTATCCATTTCTCTCTTTAGGTTACTCTACTCTCTGTCACACATAATCCTTTCTGAGAGACAGAACTCAGATCATGCCACATCTGGTTCAAGGTCCCCCCAAAGTATATGCAATAAAATTCAATTACTCAGTTGGCATTTCAGAATCTTAACCATCAGTAGCAACTCACCTTTCCAGTCTTGGATTCCTTCTGTCTCTTCAATATCATGTCTCTTTGAGAATCTGGAGCATCTCAACGCCTCCAACACCTTCTGTGTGAGTCTTACTATTGTTTCCTCTAATCTGACTGTACTTCCATTATTTTTCTTTGCATCTCCAAATTCTGTGTATCATTCAGAGTCCACCTTGCATGAAACTGTGTACTTGAATCCTTACCTGATGTTTCTATCTAGAAAAAAAAAGTCCTCTATAATTATTTAAGCATGTTTGGTTTTGTATCTCTCTTGCCCTCCATACTCTTCAAAGTATGTTCATTTTTGTATCTCTTACTCTTCTTCTTGTTTTTTTGTCTTCTATTGTTGCAATTTATATATGTCTTCTTTCTTTTCTATTACATGGGACAGGGCATTTAACTTTTTAAAAATTCTTTATAGGTCTGGTGTGGTGGCTCAGCCTGTAATCCCAACATTTTGGGAGGCCGAGGCAAGATAATTGCTTGAACTTGGAGGTTGAAGACCAGTCTGGGCAAGTTGATGAGACCTTGTCTCTACAATAAATCACAAAAAATAACTGGGCATGGTGGTGTGTGTCTGTAGTTCCAGCTATCTGGAAGGCTGAGGAGGAAGGATTGCCTAAGCTCAGCAGGTCGAGGCTGCAGTGGCCGTAAGTGTGTCAGTGCACCCTTCCAGCCTGGGCGACAAGAGTGAGACTACAACAACAACAAAAAAAAATCTTCATAGTTCCCCAGATATACTATGTGCTAAATATGTGTTTGTGGAAACTGTTTACCAGTGTTTCTGAAAGCATTAATATATAGATCACAGTTTAAATACCCCCATGCGCCAAGCGGGCAACAGACAAAAATGAGTTAAGAGAGTTTGGGTGAGACAATATGGAGTGATAAAGATTATGGTGACCTGGGGGCACCCTATGTGCACTGGGGGAGGGACAGCAGGAAATAAAAGTCCACAATAATAAACATATTTTCTCCATTAGTGAGTTTGCTCTACATCTATTTTTATATCTTAGCTTGTTTGACTAAACTATGTTAATATGTTAAAATTTTGGTTGGGAGAAATTCTGAGAACAAAAATCAAGAAAAAGATAAACAACTTTACAAGTCAAAAGCACTAGAATGTTCTGTAGATATGTTTGAGTTAAATTAATTTTCTCCAATTAAAATGATTGGGGAAAAGGTTGTAATTAGTAAAGGTGTAGTTTTGCAATGAGATATTCCTGTTTTTTCTTTTAACCTTGAACAAGTTGTTGGCATATTCTAGCCTCCATTTCTTCATCTGTAAAATGGAACAATAACATTAATATTTATGATATAGGGTAATTCTGAAAATTAAGTGACACAAAGTGGTTCAGTGTAGATGCTCCAAAATGTAGATATTATCTTAAGGAATATTGCAATATTACTATAAAGCACTGTGGAACAAAATAAAGACAAGAAATATTTTATAATAACATTACTTTTATCCATATGAAAAAATTGTATAAATAACCCACTGATTTATTTCAAGTTAGAGTAACGTGAATTTGGAGACCTGAACAATGTGATCTATGCTGAGAAATGAAATATAAATTTAAGAAAAAATATTTTTTGTTTCTTTGTGTTTTCCCTAATCTTTGCCTCACTTGCTATAAAAATGAGAGCTCAGTTGTCAAGAGAAAAACAATGAAACTTCTGAAAGTCTAAATATTTCCATGCATTGTTCCATAATAATTGCCATTGCTAAAAATGGCGGTCTCCTGCAGAAGTACTTTGGAGGGGGCTCATCAGGAATGCCTTGCTATGATTTCAAACACAAAAGAGCCCAGCTGCCAGGAAAACACCAGGCTCAGAGTAACAGTGTAAGCCAGGTCATGATAATATTTTTTGTTGTTTTGGTAGCTAGTCTTTTCAATTTTTTCTTTTGTTTTTACCCTTACTTTGGAAAATATTTTGGACTAATTAACATATTCCAAAATATACATAGTACAAAAAAACCCAGCTGTATACCTTTTCACAGATTTCCCTATGGTTAATATTTTTTTACCCAATTTGATCCATATTTCCCTTTCCTTCTCCTCTTTTGTTCTTCCCTTTTTTCTCCCTTCAGTGTGATGATAGTTCACCTGAAGTCCAATTAGGTTAATTTGTTTCAGCCTGCGAGAAATTTTCTCACCTCATTCCTATTGATTTAACTTTATTTTTGAATATATAGAATATTGCCTTCAACTTTCGAATATGTACAATGCCCCATTTTTCTCGCTTCTCTTAGATAATCAACTTATATTCTGACTTACTCGTCCTTGTGATGGTTAATTTTATGTGTTACCTTGACTGGGCTAAGGGATGCCCAGATAGCCAGGAAAACATTATTCTGAGTATACCTGCAAAGATAATTTCAGAGGAGTTTTGCATTTGAATCAGTAGACTGGGTAAATAAAAACTGCCCTCACCAATGTATCACCCAATCTACTGAAGGCCCAGATGCAACAAAAAGGCAGAAGGAGGGTGTCTTTTTGAGTTGGAAAATTCTTTTTCTACTCTTGAATATTCTAATCTCTTGAGCTTCTAATCTCAGTCCTTCAGACACAAACAGGGACATGCACTAGCAAATGGCAAATGTGCCTTTCCCTCTTAGTCTCCCTGGATCCCCTGTGCTTCTCAGCCCTTTGACCTCAGACTGAAGGTTATGCCTTCTTCTCTCCTGGTTCTCAGGTCTTGAGCCTCAGACTTAATTACACCTCTGAATTTTTTTCAGTCTCCATCTTTCAGAGGTATAATATGGAACTTCTTAATCTCCCAAATTGCATGACCAAATTCCCATAATAAATCTCCTATTCAATATCCATATAGATCCTATTGTTCTAGTTTCTCTGAAGAACATAGCACATTTCTGTAATTATTTTGTAAATATATGCAGATGGATGCATATTCATTTTAATCTTTATAGAGATGAGGTCTCGCTATGTTGCTCAGGCTGGTCTCAAACTACTGTCCTCAAGCACTCCACCCACCTCAGCCCCCAAATGCTGAGATTACAGGTGTGGGCCACTATGGCCAGCTTCATTTTTTCTTTGTTAAGTGTAAAGTTTAGTAGCACTAACTGCATTCACACTGTTGTGCAACCATCACCACCATCCATTTCCAGAATATTTTTCTCACCCCATATTGGAACTCTATATTCATTAAACAATAACGGAACATGCCTTCCTACCCCTGCCCCTGGCAACTACCGTTCTACTCTCTAAGAATTTGTTATTTTAGGTACTTCATGTACATCGAGTCATATAGTATTTGTCCTTTTATGTCTGGCTTATTTCAATTAACATATGTCCTCAAGCTACAACCATGTTGTAGCATTTACCATAATATTGTTCCTTTTTAAAGCTGAACAATTTATATTCCCTTTGTACCTTTTTCTCCTTAATCACCCAGAGAGCATTTTATATTAATTCATAAAAAACCGACTTTTTTAACAGTTGCAGGATATCCAATTGCAGTTTATTCATCTTCTCTGCAATACTTGGCTATTTAGGTAGTTTCTAATATTTTGCAATTACAGATAAGGCTATAATGCATAATTTGTGCATATTTGTTTTTAATGTCATGGGATGTATGTCTTCAGGATAAATTCCTAGAAGTGGCATGTCTCGGCCAAAATAATGAATATATATTTTTGTTAGAAATTAACAATTTATCTCCCCCAGTAGTTATATAATGTTGTATTCTTACTAGCAGTGTTTGAGAATGCCTCTTCCCTCACAGCTTTGGCAAGAGAATCTATTGTCAAGCTATGGGATTTTTGCCAATCTGATACTTGGAATATTATAACTCTGAATAATTTCTATTTTAGTTTTTCCTATTGTGAGTAAACCTAAACACTCTGCAAACATTTAGGAGATATTTTTATAACTCTTTTTGAGTTGTCTGTTCATCATTTGTGCAAAATTTTCTACAGGATTTAAAATTTTTGCCTTACTATTTAAATTGTCTTAACAATTTTTGAAATTATGGTATGTGTTATTGATATTCTTTTCCAATTTACTATTTTTCTTTTTATGTTCCTTATGGTGACTTTTTGCCATGAAATGTTTAAAAAATATATTTTAGGGATCCAAGTTTTTAATATTATCTTCAGTTACATATAGATTTTGGTCACATGGGAAAGAGTTTTCCTAGAACCAGATTATATAAAAATCCTTTTTTTTTTCTATTTAGGTATGATTCACTTAGAAGATTGTCTTGTGCATGGTGTGACAAATGGATATAATTATAATGCTTTCACTAAAATAACTATTATCAATTCCAACATCATTTAGTAAAAAGATTATATTTTGACCCCATGATTTAAAATACCATGATAACAATACACCAGGTATTTACACACAGTTGCAGAGATTTTGGGACACCCCGTCCTGTCATACTGTTCTGGTTGTTTATGTACTGGATCCTACCAGCTCTTATTGATTTAATAGCTGGCATGAATAGTCGCCTTTCAGTCTTCCATGTCAGTACTTTTTTTGGGGGGGGCATTCTTGTTGTGTATTTTGCTATAAACATCTCAATATCAGTTCAAGTAGCTCCAAGAAATTGTTCACTAAAATATTTATTAGCATCACATTAAAGCTAGAGACTAAGTTAGAGAGAACTGAAATATTGATGATGTAGAAATGCCTGACCTAGAACAAGGAAGAACATATCTACTTTTATCTTCAAAAGGTTTTATATTTTTCTGCATATTGGCTTCAAACCTTTCTGGTTGTATTTGTCCCTAGACATTTATTTATGGTTGCTGTTATAAATGAGATTCATGGATTCATTTTATCTTCTATCTGGTTAATATCTGTGTCTATAAATGTCACTGATTTTCATATGTTAATTTTATGCATTACTCCTTTGCTGATATATTTTTGAGTTTGAGAAGTTTTATCATTGATTCTTTAGATATATTATCAGGTCCTCCACATATAGAGAGAGTTATTTCTTCTTCGCAATCTTTATATCAATAATTGTTCCCTTTTGTCTAATTGCCTTGACTAGTTCCTCAAGAACATTGTTAAAAGTAATGAAAGGGGTTGACATTTTCTAAGATCCTTCTAGGATCTTTCCCATTATGTAACTTGTTGGCTTGACTATTAAGGTCTATATCCACTATTTTTTGTTTTTCAACTTTTTTTGTTAGAAATGTGTGTTAAAGTCTGTCATTTAAAGAATTTTTTTATTTCAGCATTTATGGATAAAAACACTCTCTCCTTCTCCTATCCTCTCCACACCCCACCACCAGTCTGCCAGCCAGTTTCCAAAGTTTCCTGGGTTGAATAAGAGAGACAGAAGGAAAAGGACAGCAGTGATCTTGAACGTGTTGCTGGTTTCACCCATGGGTCCTAGTGGAGGCTGATTCCTTCTCTTGTTGGTTCTTTCACATACTCCTCAAAGATTTCCTGCTGGATCCCTAATAGTAATTCCTCTGGCCTATGTATAATTTGCTTTTACTTACCGCCAAACCTCCTTTGCTTCTATTATCCTGCCAGCCTCCCCACACAGACACTCATATGCAAAGGTTGTAGGATGGCTCCCCATCCTGCATGTATAGGATGCATCCCAGTTTTCCCAAAACTGTCTCAGGCAGTTTCTGGTGTCCTGCCATAGTTATTAATATTCCCCCATTCACTGTCAAAAACATCCCTATTTGGGTAATAAGTGACATGACTGCTCTAGGTCTGGCTCACACTGGAACATGGTACAAACAGCCTCATTAGCACAGGAACAGACTGAGCACCCAGGTCCCTACTCATAGAATCCTCTGGACTGCCTTGCCACCAGGCTGATAACCAGACCTCCCTGGGACCTGTACCTTCTGGGGCAGAATTCTTATTATAGTCCATGGTATCCCCCTGTTTCAAGTTCTCCAAGCAGCCTAGCAGGCAGTAAATAAAATGAGTAGCAGCAGGCCCCCACTCTCCTGACCTGAACAACTACAGCTTTCATAAAGATTTTTTTTTCACAGCCTCCTTCCTGTTATAGAAATAAACCAAATATAACCTCTGTGTTTTGGCCTCTAGTTCGTGTACAACTTCACAGCAGGTTGGGACCCATAGCACAAAGTCTGCCAGTGCCAGATTCAAATTTGTACATATTCATTTGATTTAAAAATAGCTTATTTGAAGCAAATATTTAGCCATTTAGAGTTGTCTGCTTTGCATATTCTGCAAAATAGCATCCAGCATCTGTTAGTCATAGATAGGACAAATCCAGTTGCTATATAAGCCTCCAAGTGGCTCTTGTTTTTTGGAGCTCTGTGACCCAGAGATTGCCCATCATGCTGCTCAGCAACATCACCTGCATCACCTGAACAGATGGAGTCTCATCTTCACCAGGAATTCCCTTTGCCTCCTCTTTTTCTGATCTGTGGCTCACACACCATAGCCTCCAGACAATCTCATGCTGTGAGGGACTTCCTCTGCTTGCAATTTTGTCAAAGTGTAATGCAAATGAAGTATGCGTGTGTTACTGCCACCTGGTGATCATATCTTTTGCTCTTGATTAGCCCTGAAATCCTTTGAATTCCAGAATCTCCCACATCTGCTTTTACTCTCCTGCCTCCTTCTATATTCCTAAGGAGGTTAAAGAATTTTAAGAATTGTTGAACATTTTATGATAATTTTTTGAAAATGTGCATTTTGGTCTGTTCCCTTATTTTGAAAATCCTGTTGTGGTCAAAACATCCTGCTCCACATGTGTTAAGCATCTTTCACAGAGACTAGTGCAACATCACAAGGGTGCTTATTTGCTGGCATTAATGCTTAATCCATGGGTAAGGTGTTACACTGTGATCTCATTTAATACTCACAACAAGATATCTATTAGGATGTACTAAAGTTACAAAGACTGAGTATTAAAAGGAAAAGGAGCAAATCCTGAAAGTAGGTTGGGATGTCAAAGAATTTTCCACCACTGTTCATTGACAGCTATAGCATCGACAGTGATCTGGAAAGAAGAATGGTTTGAATGCACAAATGCTTTCTGATAGTCTATTTTTCTTTATTGTGTCTCAGTGACTTTCATTCTATATGGGGCATAATTATTACAGGAAACATGTTATGTATGCAACAAAACTCTGTGGATTTTGGAGTTATTTTAAGAAATTTTCAAGGGCAATTTTACTATGTGTTTTTTTCCACTTGTTGCTCTGACTTTAGAAACCGTGCACCTGTGTAAGACACAGCACATTGTGCAAGAGTAGGAAACTGTTGTGCTCAAAGTTCTGGAGAGATCACCAAAGAGCCAACTCCGATGCAAGTACACGAGGGTTTTTATTCAAGCTCGAGCCTGGGCTCGCGTTTGAAACCGACAGCGGCTTCAGCGACGAGCGAGCCCTGACTCACGTTAACACGTACCTTTTATACATAGTTTTGAGGATGTGGGGTGGTTTTACAGACTTGTGCATACAGGGTTGGATAAAAACTATATGACGTAGTTACAGAGATTTTGATTGGTTGATTTGAGTCCGATTTGCGTGGGCTCTGACTTTGTTACTTGTGATGGCCAGGTAACTGCTAACCGAGCAAAAATGCTTGAGCAAGCAGGCAGCAGGTTTGAGATAACGCAGAACCTGCCTGTCAGGAGGGTGGCTGGCGCCGCTGGGTCTGGTGCCACTGGGTCTACTATAATCTAAGTAAAGGAATGTTTGGGAGTTTGGGAGGGGGCTTGTTGCTTGCTCAGCATTCACATCCCTTGCAAAAGTTGAAGCTTAACAGGGTTAAATACAAACACTGTTTAAATTATAGCTTTACAATTGCAGTCACTACCAGGCACCTATTACGTGACCAGTCTCACAGGATTTGAGGTAGAGTTAAAAATTCAGTAAATGTGAAGTAGGAATCTATATAACATATCAAACGTGAGCTAAGAATTTATATAACATATCAAACGTGAGCTAAGAGGGGGTGTATAGAATACAGTGCAGCAGAGGTGAGGTAGGGGTTCACAGCAAATATAGTTTTCTAAGTTTTCTTGGGTATTTCACCCAGCACTTTGGGAGGCTGAGGTGAGTGGATTACCTGAGCCCCCAGGTTCGAGACCAGCCCAGGCAACTTGGTGAGACCTTGTCTCTACAATAAATTGAAAATTAGCCAGGCGTGGTAGCACGCACCTGCAGTTACAGCAACTTGGAAGCCTGAGGCGGAAGGATCGTCAGAGTCTAGCAGGTCGAGACTGCAGTGGCCATGAACATGCCACTTCACTACAGCCTGGGAGACAGAGTGAGACTCCAACTAAAAAAAAAATAAACTTGATGCTTGACCAAATGGACTTAATAGATAACTACAAAACACTCCACCCAACAACCATGGAATATACATTCCACTCATCACCACATGGAATGTACTCCAAGATCCATCACATCCTTGTCCATAAATCAAGCATAAACAAATTTCATAAAATTGAAATACTGCCATGCACCTTCTCAGACCACAGTGGAATAAAAATAAATTCACCACCACCAAGATTCCCCCAAAACACACAAAGACACGAACACTAAACCGCATGATGCTGAACAACTCCTGGGTCAACACAGAAATCAAAACAGAAATTAAAAAGTTCTTGGAAACAAGTGAAAACAAAGATACAGCTTACCAAAACCTCTGGGATACCACGAAATCAATACTAAGAGGGGAATTTATAGCTCTATGCACACACATTGAGAAAAGAGAAAGATCATGAATTAACAGCCTAACAAAACACCTAAGGGAGGTGGAAAGGCAAGACCACCAAAACCCTAATTTCAGCAGAAGAATCCAGATCACCAAAGTAAAAACCCAAATACAGGACACAGAAGACAAAAATATTATAGAAAAAAATCAATGAAACAAAAAGCTGGTTTTTTGAAAGGATAAAAAGATTGATGGACCCCCTAGATGGATTGACCAAGAAAAAGAGAGAAAAGTCCAAATAAACACAATCAGAAATGCAAAAGATCAAGTCACAACTAACCCTGAAGAAATATAAAAGATTATCAGAGATGACTATGCACAACTATATGGAAACAAACTCAAAAACCTAAATGAAATGGAGGACTTTCTGACATCACACAACACCCCCCACCCCAGGATGAAACGAAAAGAAATTAAGACCCTAAATAAACCAATAGCAACCGAGGAAATTGACTTCATCATAAGAAAACTACTACCAAAAAAAGCCTTGGACCAGACAGCTTTCTGGTGAAATTCTGCAAAACATACAAGGAGGAGCTGATACCAATTCTACTGAAAGTATTTCAAGGAATCAAGAAAGACAGAACTCTCCCCAAATCATTTTATGACGCTAACATCACACTGAAACCCAAACCAAGTAAAGACCAACAAAGAAAGAGAACTACAGGCCAATATCCCTGATGAACATAGGTGCAAAAATTCTCAACAAGATTCTAGCAAATCGAATCCAACAACACATCTCAAAAATTATCCACCATGACCAAGTTGGCTTCATTCCCAGGATGCAGGGCTGGTTCAACAACCACAAGACCATAAATGTAATTCAATACACCAACCGATGTAAAAACAGGAACCACATAATTATATCATTAGATGCAGAAAAAACTTTCGACAAAATCCAGCATCCCTCCTTGATAAAAACCCTTGAACACCTAGAGATTGAGGGAACATACCTCAAAATAGCAAGAACCATCTACAATAAACCCACAGCCAACATATTGCTAAATGGGCAGGTATTGGAAGCATTTCCCCTGAAAACCAGAACAAGACAAGTCTTCCCACTCTCACCTTACCTGTTCAACATAGTGTTGGAAGTCCT
>CAUYQG010268383.1:0-10658 GCA_963574415.1 Tarsius wallacei
ACTTAGTTTTTTGTTTTTGTGAGAGGTCACTCAGTATTATGGACTCTAGTTCCATCCAGGTTGCTGCAAAATTCATGATTTCATTCTTCTTTATAGTCCATTATTTCCTCAACATTTATTAGTTGGAATTCCACTGCAGAATAGAACTTTCCTGTACCTCCTTTAAATTTATTTTTCATTTATTAGTGTGGACTTAAGGATTTCTAGTTTATTCAGTAAATTGAAATTTATCACTATCATACTTTGATAGCTAAATTGTCCCTGGTTTGGCCAGTGGGAGCTTTTTTTCAGTGGCTCCTGTGTTCTTTTGACATTTTTTCATCTGTAATAGTTTCCTATGTCTGCTGTAGCAAAGTCCCACAAAAAATATGGCTTAAAACAAAATCAATTTACATAGTTCTTAAGCCCAGAAGTCCAAAATAAGTTTCACTGGGCCAAAATTAAGATGTTGGCAGGGCCATGCTCCTTCTGGAGACTCTAGGGCAGAATCTGTCACTTGCTGGCATACCTTGGTTTATGGCCACATTGCTCCAATCTCCGCCTCCTGCCTTCTCTTCTTTTGTGTAATCTCTCTCTGCCTCTTTTTTTTTTTTTTTGAGTCAGTGGCACACTCATGGCCACCTAAGCCTTGGCCTGCTGGGCTCAGGCAATCCTTCTGCCTCAGCCACCCAAGTAGCTGGAACCACCATGCCTGGCTAATTTTATTTATTTATTGTAGAAATGAGATCTTGCCAAGTTGCCCAGGCTGGTCTCGAATCCCTGGATTCAGGCAGTCCTCTGGCTTCTGCTTCCCAAAGTGCTGGGATTACAGGCTTGAGCCAGGGTGCCCTGCCTGCCTCTTTCTTACAAGGACATTTGTGATTGCATTCAGAGTCCACTTGGATAATCCTGGATAATCTCCCCATCTCAATGTCCTTAATTATATCTGCAAAGATCCTTTTTCCATATAAGATAACATTTACAGGTTCCAGAGATTAGAACTTGATATCTTCAAGGGCCATTATTCAACTTATTCTATCATCATTCTTTGAATACTTCCTTTCTTTCTGAACCAGTGAGATTTTTCACTGCCCCAGCCATGGAATTAGCCATTGCTTTTTTTTTTTTTTTGAGTCAGGGTCTCACTCTGTCACCCAGGCTGGAGTGCAGTGGCACACTCACGGCCACTGCAACCTTGACTTGCTAGGCTCAGGCCATCCTTCTGTCTCAGCCTTCCAAGTAGCTGGAACCACAGGCATGTGCCATCACACCCGGCTAATTTTTGATTTATTGTAGAGATGAGCTCTTGCCACGTTGCCCAGGCTGGTCTCGAACTAGCCATTTATTTAAGAAGCTTTGGTGTCTTTTTAGTGAAGAATGATATTTGAAAGTCATGATATAGGTGCTAGGTGTACTCATTGCTTTGGAGGTGTTATTCTTTCAGGTCCTTTCAATAGGACTAGGAAACAACACATCAACTAGGAAAAATATGTCTGTAACACATACACACAATCATACATATTATGTGTATTCTGAAGTACTGTAGTGGAGTTGGCTTTTATGGACTTGCAAAAGCTAATTAGTAAATATTCAGGAATTCTGCGAGCAGCTGTTAAGTTGATATTAGCTCAAAATCAGTCACGCTGGGAATACATACACCATGGAAATAAGCAGTCGGTGTTTTTTAAAAATCAGAAACTTGGCTGGGTGCAGTGGCTCATGCCTATAATCCCAGCACTTGGAGAGGCCAAGATGAGAAGATTGCCTGAACCCAAGGGTTCAAGACCAGCCTGGGCAACTTGGTGAGAACTCATCTCTACAATAAAATTTAAAAAATTAGCCTGGCATGGTGGCACATGCCTGTGTTCCAGCTATGTGGAAGCCCGAGGCGGAAGGATGACCTGACCCCAGCAGGCCAAGGCTGCGGCGGCCATGAGTGTGCCACTGCACTCCAGCCTGGGTGACTGAGTGAGACTCTGACTCAAAAAAAAAAAAAAAAATTAGAAACTACAAGCATATCCCTACATATACAAGGGGAACCTAAAAAAAATTGGAATTATTTTTTGGAGGTCGAGCTCCTTGCAGTACAGGCTTCCCCCACTAGATCAGTGTTTTAGAAACCCATTGGTATCAGTATACCAGCTAGTGTTGTTATGAGAGGCTGCATTTGGCTTCAGTGAATTATTTTTTTTTTATTTATTTTTTAGATTCTTTCAACTCATTTGCCCATTTCATGATGGGTGATTTACAAGCACACCTATCCACAATGTGCTGAGTGTTCAGCAGTTTTTGACCCAAAATGGCATGACCCCTGTGCCCCACCCTCCTTATTCACCTAATCTTGCCCCCAAGGGACTTTTTTTTTTTTTTAGCTCACACCTGTAATCCCAGCACTTTGGGAGGCCAAGGTAAGAGGATCACCTGAGCCCAGGGGTTAGAGACCAGCCTGGGTAACTTGGTGAGACCTTCTCTCTATAATAAATCAAAAACATAGCTGGGTGTGGTGGCACACACCTGTGATTCCAGCTACTTGGAAGGCTAAAGTGGAAGGATCACCTGAGCCCAACAGCTTAGGCTGTGGTAGCTGTGGGCATACCACTGCACACTCCAGGTTGGGTCACAGAGTGAGACTCTTACTAAAAAAAAAAGTCTAAGGCCAGGCTCGGTGGCTCAGCCTGTAATCCCAGCGCTTTGGAAAGCTGAGGTGAGTGGATCACCTGAGCCCGCGGGTTTGAGACCCGCCTGGGCAACTTGGCGAGACCTCATCTTTACAATAAATCAAAAATTAGCCGGGCGTGGTAGCGCGCGCCTGTAATTCCGGCTACTCGGAAGGGTGAGGCGGAAGGATCACCGGAGCCCAGCAGGTCGAGGCTGTGATGGCCGGGAGCAGCCACTGCACTCCAGTCTGGGAAACTGAGTGAGACTCCAACTCAAAAAAAAAAAAAAAAAGTCTGGGTGTGGTGACTCATGCCTATAATCCCCACTTTGGGAGAATAAGATGAGAGAATTGCCTGAGTTCAGGGATTTGAGACCAGCCTGGGCAACTAGGCAAGACCTCATCTCTACAATAAATCAAAAAATTAGCTCGGTGTAGTGGCAGGTACCTGTAGTTCCAGCTACTTGGAAGAATCATCTGAGCCCAGGTCGAGGCTGCAGTGGCTGCGACAGAGTGAGATTCCAACTCAAAAAAAGAAAAAAGAAAAGACTCCTTAAAGGGAGATGTTTTGCTGATGTGGAAGAGGTGAAATAAAAAACAGCAGAAGCACTGAAAGTCATCGAGATTGACAAGTTCAAAACCAGTTTTGAGCAGTGGAAAGTGTCTCAATAGGTATATTGCATCAAACAGAGAGTACTTTGAAGGTGACTGATGTTTAACATGTAAGAATAAATACACAATTTTTTATAAATTCTGAGTTTTTTAAATCCTCCCTTATATATCAAATACACATACATCTACCCTTCTCTCTCTCTCCTCTCTTTTTATATATAATATATAATACACACACACCCCAGAAGCTCACAAGTCTAACTTTAATTCTAGTGCAGCATCACAGGGGTTTTTCTAGTCTTTTCCTTTTCCACTTGTCTTCTCCAAGAGTGAGAAATCTGGCTCATAATTCTCAATATATTTACTTATTTGCTCAATCTTCTGCCAGCTCCTTGGCCCCATCCCCACTGACTCTGACCTCAAGCTGTCTCCTTTGCCCTGACCCTGTCATTCCTAATCATGAGGATCATATTTGGCTCTATACCTTCTAGTCCTGACCTTGCAAACCACTTCTTCTTCTTCTCTCTCTCTCTCTTTTTTTTAGTCAGAGTCTCACTCTGTCACCCAGGCTGGAGTGCAGAGGCACACTCATGGCCACTGTAGCCTACGCCTGTTGGGGTCAGGTGATCCTTCCACCTCGGCCTTCCAAGTAGCTGGAACCACAGGCATGGGCCACCATGCTTGGCTAATTTTTAAATTTATTGTAGAGATGAGGTCTTGCCATGTTGCTCAAGCTGGTCTCAAACCCCTGAGCTCAGACAATCCTCTTGACTCTGCCTCCCAAAGTTACCCAGGCTGGTCTTCAACCTGTGGGCTCAGGCAATCCTCTGACCTTGGCCTCCCAAAGTGCTGGGATTATAGGTGTGAGCCACACCCAACCAGGGCTCTCTCCTCTCTCTCATTTTCCCCTGATTCATTTCTGTAATTTCTATGATGCATAATATTCAAGTTAAATTAAAATGTATTAAATTGTTTAATGCTGAGCATAATAAGTTAATGAATAATAGCTATAATAAATAATTTCAAATTCAATTAACTACTTAAATTTAAATAAAAATAATTAAAATAATAAAACCCATGAGTACTGAAATTTAAAAAAATAATTTCTAATGCTGTATAATTTACATACAATGAAACATCGATTTAAGTGTACAGATTGAATTTTAACAAATGTATATCTTCCTGTAATCATGACCACAATTAAGATATAGAACATTTCTTTCACCTCCAAAGGTTCCATTTGCCCCTTCTTTCTTTTTTTTTTTTTGAGTTGGAGTCTCTCAGTCTGTCAGCCAGACTGGAATGCAGTGGCCGCTCCCGGCCACTACAGCCTTGACCTGCTGGGCTCCAGCGATCCTTCCGCCTCAGCCTTCCAAGTAGCTGGAACTATAGGCGTGCGCTACCACACCCAGCTAATTTTTTGATTTATTATAGAGATGAGGTCTCACCAAGTTGCCCAGGCGGGTCTCGAACCTGCGGGCTCAGGCAATTCACTCACCTCGGCCTCCCAAAGCGCTGGGATTACAGGCTGAGTCACTGAGCCTGGCCCATTTGCCCTTTCTCCATCAATTTCTACCCCACCCCCTCCCCTGGCCACTGGCAACAATTTAATAATTATATTACCATTAATTGATTATTTTTTTGAGTTGGAGTCTCACTCCGTTGCCCAGGCTGGAGTGCAGTGGCATGCTCATGGCTACTCCAGCATCAACCTGCTGGGTGCTGGCTATCCTTTCACTTCAGTGTTCCACGTTACCAGAACTACAGACATACGCTACCATGCCCAACTAACTTTTAAAAAAATTTTATCGTAGAGATGAGACCTCGTCAAGTTGCCCAGGCTGGTCTCAAATCCGTGAGCTCAGGCAATTCTCTCACCTTGCTCTCCCAAAGCGCTGGGATTATAGGGTTGGACTACCATGCCATGCCAATGAATGAATTTTTAAAAAAATATTTAGTTTGAGTTGGAGTCTCACTCTGTCACCCAGGCTGGAGGGCAATAGCATGATCACGACTCACTGCAGCTTCAAACTTCTGGGCTCAGATGAGCATTGATTCTCCCACCTCAGCCTCCTGAGTAGCTGGGACTACAGGCAACTGCCACTACATCTGCCTGCTTATTTTTGTAGAGACAAGGTCTCAAATGTTGTCCAGGCTGGTTGTGAACTCCTGGGCTCAAGCAATCTGCCCACCTTGGGCTCCCAAAATGCTGAGATGATAGGTGTGAAATATTTGCCTGTAATAGCTACTGTTAAAATTTAACATGGATAACTCTATTTTGTAACAGATTCTCCATTTTAGTTGTCAGCCTACCCAAATATAACCCCCCAACACATGACTGTTGTAACCTTCCTGCAATTGCTAGACCATATCCTTGTTCTCCCTTGGCGTTTGGAAACTCCTTAACTGCTTGTTCCATAACTAACTGTACCCTTGCTTAACTGAAACCAAATGTTCTGCCAAAAAATGTAATCATAACTGTAAAGCTTATGTGGTTTTTGCCTCTTGCTTGCTCCATTTGGGGTTGAGAGTTCTTTATGGCACTAGCCTGCTCTAGACTGCTGACAAATAAGAGACTCAAAATTCTACATCTCAGTTTGTTGGTGACTCTCACTCATGGTGCAGCTATAACATTTGGAGGCCCCAGCGAGATCGCCAAGCTTGGGAAGCAACCTCACTCCAGCTCTCCCCAGCTTGGTGAGGAAATTATAGGGGAGGCACCCCCCTGAGATGTTCCGGGGCCCCATAATCTTTCATCTGGCCTGGAGGAAGTTGGAACAACCGCTGACTTCCAATTGCCTCAAAACTACCTGAGTCCATCTGCATTCTCCTAGGAGGTAAGAATCTGTTCTGTCTGTGGTGATTCTGTTAAGGGGTTTATTGTCTGAAGAGGCTGCCCCTCTTGGACTCTATTCATTAGGTCAAGACATTGGCCAAATAGAGTCTCAGTATTAACTGATTTTCTTCTAAGTTGTCTCTAATTACACCAATATGGGAGCAAAGCCTTCTCGCCCTTCCAGTCCTTTGGACTGTATGATTAAAAACTTCTCTGTTGGATTTGGTGAGGACTATGGTGTCGGCCTCTCAGAGGGTAGACTCTGGACCCTCTGCCAAATCACTTGGCCATCATTCGATGTTGGCTGGCCCTCCACTGGGTCTCTGGATGTTCGCATCACTCAGTCTGTTTGGAAGGTCATTACAGGGACTCCTGTCATCCTGACCAGTTTCCCTATATTGACCAATGGTTAGCCTTGGTTCAAAATCCTCCTTCCTGGTTAAAGACTTGTTCCCTTGGTACTCCCTCCCACATTCTTGTCTCTAAACCCACACGTGGCCCCTTCCCTGGGCAATCCCACCATGATCCTACTTGCCCCTTCCCAGGGTGTTGTCTCACTGCCCCTCACCTGTCCTGTGGTACCCCTAAACTCTCCCCTGGTTCTGTTCTTCCCCTTCAGGTGAGGACGCTCTAAAGGATCTCCTCACCTCAAACCTCAGTCCTCCACCACCACCCTATAACCCTCAAGTTTCCTCTCTGATTCTTAGTTCCTCCACTTCCCCCTTACCCTCTTTGCCTCTGGCCTCCCATCTCCATTCCTGGACTAATCTGGCTCCTCTCCTCCCTCTTCAGGAAATCCCCAATCCGCGAGGAGCAGATAAATCTGAGTGACCATTTTCCATATATGCTCTTTTCTACTTCTCATTTGTATAACTGGAAAACTCAGAATCCGCCAGTTTCTGAAAAACCCCAGTTTCTAACATCTTTGGTTGAGTCTGTCATGCGAACCCACCGCCCCACCTGAGATGATTGACAGCAACTTCTCCTAACCCTGTTCACCTCTGAGGAGCATGAATGCATTAAAACTGAGGCTAGGAAATCTGTCCTAGCTTCCACTGCCGGTACAGAGGAGAAAAGTCGAAAAGTCAAAAAGTCCTGAACAAAGTTTTCCCTTCCTCCTGCCCAGATTGGTACTCCAACATTTCAGCAGGGTCCAGGGCTTTAGGTACTTACCACCAGACTCTATTAGCTGGGTTAAGAGGGGCAGCCCACAAACATATCAATCTCTCTAAAACTACTGAGATTCTCCAGGGTCCCGAGGAATCTCTGGGGGCATTTCTTGAACACCTTCTCGTACTTATACCCCATTCAATTCCTTGGCCCCTGAGAATGCTTGAGCTATCAATTTGACTTTTGCGACTCAGGCAGCTCTGGACATCCGGAAAAAAGTTGCAAAAGCTAGAGGAATTTGCAGGAATAAACATTTTCCAGCTACTTGAGGTGGTTCAGAAAGTATTCAACAATTGGGACGCCAAAAGCAGAAACAGGCAGCACAGGCAGAAGATAAGACTGCAAAACGCCAGGTCAAAATACTGGTAGTTGCTCTACAGGCCACCAGGCCAGACTCCAAGCTGCCATGCCAACAAAAAGGAGGACCTGAAAACAACCCAAATGGTATGGAATCAATGTGCATACTGTAAAAAGCTTGGTCACTGAAAAAAGGACTGCCCTGCCACCCAAAGATTTAGGACCCCAAGCCGGTCCTAGCCTTGTCTGTGACAGGCGAAACCAAAAATGATTTGGACTGAGGAGGCCAGGGCTCTTTTTCCTTAGGCTCGCAAGAGCCCATGGTGACCGCCACTATCAGGGGCCACCTGGTTCAACTCTTGGTGGACACCGGAGCAAAACTGTCGGTCCTAAAGTCACCACTGGGACCTATGTCCAACAAACAAATTTCGGTTCAAGGAGCAATGGGGACAATTACCAACTGCAAAATTACTTCTAACCGAACTATTGACTTAGGACAAAAATGGGTCACCCACTCATTTCTCATAGCTGTGGACTTCATTCCCTCTAATGGGCCAAACTTGCTCTGAAAGCTAAGGGCTACATTGTGTTCTCCCCCAATAAGACTGAAATGTTTGTTCCCCTGCCTATCAAATGCTTTTAACCATTCCACTCTCTAAAGAATATCTCTTAACCTCTCCTAAACCCTCCCCTGAAAATATCCTGTCAAGCTTGCTTCTATAGCTACAATGAAAATTTCCTTCAGTCTGGGCAGAAACCAACCCACCAGGATTGACAAAACACCAGCTTCCGGTCGTGGTAAGTCTGCTGGCATCAGCCACCCCTGTTCACATTCGTTAATACCCTGTGAGTTTACAGTCCTGAAAAGGAATTGCTCCTCACATCAAAAGACTCTTAGCAACTAATATTCTAACACCTTGCCAATCTGCTTGAAACACTCCTTTCTTACCAGTCCAAAAGCCAGAAATGTCTGACTATCGACCTGTCCAAGACTTAAGGAAAGTAAATAAGCAGGTTAAAACCATCCATCCTATGGTTCCCTATAGACACTGCTCAGCTTGCTTCCCTCCCAACATCGGGTGTACACTGTGCTGGACTTAAGATGTCTTCTTCTCTATTCCCTTGTCTCCAGTCAGTCAACCCATCTTTGCCTTTACACAGACAGATCCTGATTTGGGAGACACAAGCCAGCTGACATGGACCCGGTTGCTGCAAGGGTTCAAAAACTCTCCAACTCTCTTTGGGGAGGCCTTACAACATGACCTGACAGGGTTCCGTGCCCTACACCCTGAACGTACTCTGCTCCAGTATGTAGATGATCTCTTGCTCACAGCAGTGGACTTAGACACTTGTTTAAAAGGCACAAAAGCTCTGTTACAGCTCCTCCAGAACTTAGGCTACCGTGTATTGGCTAAAAAGGCACAGCTCTGCTCGACTGAGGTCTGTTATCTAAGATACTGGCTAAAAAAGGGTAAGTAAAACCTAACCACAGCCCCAAAAAAGCCATCCTCCAAATCCCCACACCAACCTCAAAAAAGCAGACACACAAATTCTTGGGGGCGGCGGGATACTGTTGGCCATGGATCTTGGGATTTGCTGAGATTGCCAAGTGCCTATACTCAGCCATAGCAGGAAATCAACCTCTGGCCTGGACTGCCACTGAGGAACAAATGTTCCAGCAGTTAAAGGTAGCTCTTACCTGAGCCCTGGTTTTGACTCTCCCAGACATTACAAAGCCTTTCCACTTGTTTATTCATGAACAGCGGGAAATTGCAAAAGGGGTTCTTACCCAGACCTTGGGACCCTGGAAGCGACCAGTAGGTTACTTGTCAAAAAGACTGGACCCAGTGGCCTCTGGCTGCCCTCTTGTCTTCGGGCCATTGCCACTACAGCCTTACTAGTTAAGAAAGCAGACAAACTGATTTTTGGTCAAAACTTGGCCCTAACCATTCTCCATGCCGACAGCAGGTATGCTTCTGCTACTCTCCATGTCCATGCCATGATCTACAAGGAACAAGGACTTCTTACCATGGTGGGTAAGACTAAAGAGAAATTTTAGCCCTTCTAGAGGTTATATGGCTCCCCAAAGAGGTAGCTGTCATTCATTGCAGGAGACACCAAAGATCAGACACTCTGGAGACAACAGGAAATCGCCTAGCTGATCAGGCAGCCCGTGAAGCAGCGGAGCTCCCAGTTGAGCCCCTCGCTATCTTGCTAACTAAAACTTTTCCAGCTCCTTCACTTCCAAACCAGCCCATCTATACCCAAGAAAAAGGGGAACAAGCTGACTTAACAGAAGCTCATAAAGACTCTTCAGGATGGTGGATAACCAAGGACTCCAAAATTATCCTCTCAGTCACCCTCGGACAAACACTGATAAAACAACTTCATGCCACTACTCATCTAGGAGGTACCAAGTTAAATAAAATGTTAAACCAATTATATGATATCAGGACCCACAAAGCCTCACTGACACTGCTGCTGCCATATGTTCCACTTGTACATGAGTAAATGCCAAACAAGGACATAAACCACTAAATAGTATCAGGACTCAGGGACTAAGCCCCAGGAAAACATGAAAAGTGGACTTTACTGAGATAAAACCCCCTCATACAAGATACTCATATCTACTGGGTTTTATAGAGACTTTTTCAGGGTGGATGGAGGATTTTGCCAACAAAAATAAAACCACACTTACAGCCACAAAGTTTTTATTAAATGAAATTATTCCCAGGTTTGGACTCCCTCTCTCCATTGGCTCTGATAACGGTCCTGCCTTTACCTTGTCCATAATCCAACTGGTCAGCAAGACACTGGGCATAACTTGAAGGTTACACTGTGCCTACCAGCCACAAAGTTCTGGATAGATAAAAATGCATAAACTGTACTCTGAAAACTACTTTAACCAAATTAATAATAGAGACTGGTGAAAAATGGATAAACCTTTTACCCTTGGCCCTTCTCCAAGTCCGGTATACTCCTTACAAGACTGGGCTCACCCCATATAAAATTATATTTGGCAGACCCCCTCCTCTGTTACCCTGATTAAGGGATTCCATTCTTGAGAAAATTACTAATCAGTCTCTGTTAAAATATCTTCAGTCTGTC
>CAUYQG010268387.1:0-15555 GCA_963574415.1 Tarsius wallacei
CTCGAGACCAATCTGGGCAACTTGGTAAGACTTCGTTTCCACAATAAATCACAAAAACTAGCTGGGCATGGTGGCATGCGTCTGCAGTTGGCTGAGGCAGAAGGATCGCCTGAACTTAGTGGATTGAGGGTGCTGTGGCCATAAGCGTGCCACTGCACTTCAGCCTTTGTGATGGGTGAGGAAAAAAAAAATGTAGTTCATGGATTCTATGGTCGTCTTGTAGTTATTTTTCTGAAGTAACCATACATTTATTTCACAATGGCTCTTTTAATTGGCTCTTGATTTCATTGGTCTTAATATTTTCTGAATAATATAATAATGTCTTAATATTTTCCGAATTTTCATATGCCAGTAGTATGAATACAGCTGTTTTGTATCATAATAATAGTTAACATTTTCTGAGCACATATTTTGTGCTAGATACTAGTAACACATGTTACTTGATCTTTCCAGCAACCTTAGCAGAAGTTTACTACCCCGTTTTTGAAATGAAACTTGTGACTAAGAGGAGATAAATAACTTGCCCAGGGTCACACAGTAGTAATTATTGCAATCTACTTTTAAGTATGAGTCTGTCTTCAGAGCCTGCATTCTTTATCAGCATAGTATGTTTTGTACATGTGTGCATGAAAATACACTTAAATATATCTCTGCTTCTGACTAGCTACCTTGGGTAGGTCACACATCCCTATGAACCTCAGGCCTCCTCATTTGTGAAACGGGGTTAATATCTGACTCTAGGATGATTGTGACATCCTTGGGAGACAATAAATATGTAAAGTGCCTACTGTAAAGCCTAGTTCATTGTATGTATTTATAAAATGGTTGCAATGATGATGACTAGAGCCCTCATTGAATTTTATAAATGATTAATCATAGTGTGGAAAATATTTTTAAAACTTTTTTTTTGTCAGATTCTAAACACAGCACGAAAACATTTTGGAGCTGGTGGGAATCAGCGGATTCGTTTCACACTGCCACCTTTGGTATTTGCAGCTTACCAGCTGGCTTTTCGATACAAAGAGAATTCTAAAGTGGTAGGTTTACTTTTAAGTCTGTCACAACTTTTTTTCCTTTTCTCACTGTGTGTGTGTTTTATATTATAGAAAGTTTCAAACATACACAAAAATAGACGATATTAAAAAATCACCATTTTCAGTAACTTTCAATTTTTTATTCATCCTGTGTTGTGTTCCTAACAGTGATGTTGATGGATCACATACTAGCTGAGGAATCACATAAAAGCACTTAAAAATGAAAGATTAAGACAGTTTAAATGTATGCTAGAACTTTTTTCTACATTCTAATTCAGATTAGCTTTGCCTAGTGGAAAGGCCTAGCATTGCATAGTTGTTTCTCTCTAAAACCATGTAATTGAATGATGTCATGAGTTCTGTTGTGCAATTTTTTATGAGCTTATTTCTTCCCCAGACAGAATCATGGCTTAAGTCTTCAGAGGTGTAATTTTGAAGAAAATATTTCAGTCTCATGTACCTGAAAGTTGGACAGTCAGTTTTACGTTAAGGAATAATCTCCGTAAACTTAATTTCCTAATAATGGAGAAAAAAGATTTATAGCAGCTTTTGGCCAATTTTTATTAGGCCAGCTTCTCATTTGATAGGTATTTGTGAATATAACAATAAAAATAGCAACTAGCCTGTATTAAAAAGCTATAATCATTAAAACAGTACGGCAGCATGGTACTGTCATAAAAACAGACACACAGACCAATAGACAGGATAAAGTCCAGAAATAAACCCCATGCATGTGCAGTAAACTAATCTTTGATAAGAGCACCAAGAATACACATGGGGAAAGGATAGTCTCTCTGGGTAGTCTCTTCAATAAATGGCATCAGGAAAACTGGATATATAAAACTGCTAGAAGAAAACATAGGGGAAACCTCCTTGACATTAGTCTTAGTAATGATTTTTTGGATCTGGCACCAAGAATATAGGCAACAAAAGCAAAAATAAGCAAGTAGGGCTACATCAAACTAAAAGGCTTCTGAATACAAAGGAAATTTCACCAGCAGAGTAAAGAGACTACCTATGGAATGGAAGAAAATACTTGCAAACCATACATCTGATAAGGAGTTAATATCCAAAATATATAAGGAATTCAGATAACTCAATAGCAAGGAAATGAATAACTTGATTTAAAAATGGATAAACGGACCTGGATAGACGTTTTTCCAAAGAAGACATACAAATGGCCAAATAGTGCCCAACGTCACTAATCATTTGGGAAATGCAAATCATTTGGGAAATGCAAATCAAAACCACCATGAGATATCACCTCATACCTGTTAGAACGACTATTATCAAAACGAAAGAGATAACAAGTATTAATGAGGGTGAAATGGGAGTCCTGCACTGTTGATGGGAATGTAAACTAGTACACCGTTGTGGAAAACGGCCATTTGTGACATTATAGATGAATCGATAGGACATTATTCTAAGTGAAATAAGCCAGACACAGAAAGACAAATACTGCATGACTTCACTTATATGTGAAATCTTAAAAGAAAAAAAAAAGTTGAACTCAGAGAGTAGAGTGGTGGTTGCCAAAGGTTACAAACTTTTAGTTATAAGATGAAAAAAACATGAGGATTAAAAAAAATTAGGACAAAAATTTAAAAGCAACTAGCATTTACTAACTATGTGCCATACACTATGTCAAGGACTTGGATTGTTGCATTTAATCCTTGTAACAAGTGTATGACTGGCATTTTTTAAAACTGAGCCAGTTGCTTTAGCAAGAAGCAATTTCAGTGGCCAAACATGATAAAATATTTAACCTTACTAGTGATTACATCAGTTAACTTTTTAAGAATCACATTGGCAAAGAAATAAGAAAATAAGGTTTGGCAGTGGTGTGAGAGAATAATGTTGAGAATGTGGATTACTGCAATCTTTCTTTAGAAAGCTGACAGTATGTAACTAGAGTGTTAAGAGAGCCAATAATTCCACTTCTAATGATTTATACTAAAGAGATAGGATCTCAGTAAAGCTTTGTGTATACACACCATTCCTTATAGTATTACAGATTGCTCCTAAAAGCAAATAGTTAAATAAATTATGCTATATCCAGTTTGCGGAATATTTTCTAGTCACTAAAATTATGTCAGGCCGGGCACAGTGGCTCACACCTATAATTCCAGCACTTTAGAAGGCCGAGGTGAGAGATTTGCCTGAGCCCAAGAGTTCAAGGCTAGCCTGGGCAACTTGACGAGACTGCATCGCTACAATAAATCAAGAAAAATTATCCAGGCATGGTGGCATATGCCTGTAGTTCCAGCTGCTTAGAAGGCTGAGGCAGAAGGATCACCTGAGCCCAGCAGGTCGAGGCTGCGGTGGCCATGAGCTCTCCCTCCAGCCTGGGTGACAGAGTGAGACTCCGACTCAAAAAATAAAATGATGTGGAATTAGTATCTTGAGGAAAATTGCTGTGCCAAATAGGTGAAAGGAAAGTTAAATACACTTTTTTAAAAGTATGATTCCAATTTTATTTAACTCTTTTTAGTAAGCTACACAATAAAACAAAACCATACACGGAGATCCCAGTTGCCTTACATTTACATAGAAAAAAATACGTCAATATCAGAATATTACCAGTGATTATCACTGGGTGGCAGATTTAGTGATGATTTATGGATGATTTTGTGTATTTTTCTAATTTTTTCCAGTTTGGGAATTTGACTTTTCTGATCAGAAAAAACAAATATCAAATATATTACAGTTGCAAAGCCAGCAACCTTAAATGGATGATATCCTGCTAGGTTTACTTCTGTGCTCTATAAATGAGACAAGAGAAGGAACATGACAGAAAAACTGAGCTCAATTTAGCACTTTCTTTTGTTCTAGTAAAAGCTTTAAATAAAATGGATATTCTGGAATAGTTAATTTTGAACTTGAGGTAACTTAAAATATTTTTTCTTGTTTTAGGATGACAAATGGGAAAAGAAATGCCAGAAGATATTTTCATTTGCTCATCAGACTATCAGTGCTTTGATCAAAGCAGAGCTGGCAGAATTACCCTTAAGACTGTTTCTTCAAGGGGCACTAGCTGCTGGAGAAATTGGTTTTGAAAATCATGAAACAGTGGCCTATGAATTTATGTCCCAGGTGATGATCTGTTCTGCCCTCTGGGCTGTCTAATCAGTACATCACTTGTTTGTGGTTATGGTGGTGATACACATGGATTCACTCTGTTCAGTGAATTTATAATTACTGCTGCCTGGTATGGAGCAGCAGATGGATGGTTGCTGAGTAATGATGAAATCTAAGGATTCAAGGCGGGTCAGGGTGGCTCACGCCTATAATCCCAGCACTTTGGGAGGCTGAGGTGAGAGAATTGCTTGAGCCCACGGGTTTGAGACCAGTCCGGGCAACTTGGCAAGACCTCATCTCTACAATAAATCAAAAAATTAGTCGGTTGTGGTAGTGTGTGCCTGTAGTTCCAGCTACTTGGAAGGCTGAGGCTGAAGGATCACCTGAGCCCAGCAGGTCGAGGCTGTGGTGACTGTGAGCATTCCCCTGCACTCCAGCCTGGGCAACAGAGTGAGGCTCCAACTAAAAAAAAGAAATCTAAAGTTTCCAAGTGGGTCATGGTAAAAATGTTTCTTGGGGAAAAGTTTCTTTGTCATTTGCACTTGGGAACCTTAGATTAAACAAAGTTGAAACAGGTTTCTTTATTGCAATTTGTCAGCATTTTGACCATCTCAGCTATGTTTTGTACCTTTCCAAGAGTAGATACAGCACGTCCTGATATGAAGTGTCTATAGAACACAGGATGGGGGTTTGGTGTGAAGGACTTTGGAAAACACTCAAGTAGTGGATGGTCAGTCCCTCAGAGTCCTTTCTGCTTTGTGTTCACTAGGCATTTTCTCTATATGAAGATGAAATCAGTGATTCCAAAGCACAGCTGGCTGCCATCACCTTGATCATTGGTACTTTTGAAAGGATGAAGTGCTTTAGTGAAGAGAATCATGAGCCCTTGAGGACTCAGTGTGCACTTGCTGCATCCAAACTTCTGAAGAAACCTGATCAGGGCCGAGCTGTGAGCACCTGTGCACATCTCTTCTGGTCTGGCAGAAACACAGACAAAAATGGGGAGGAGGTAAGATCATTCCTGACCAGGATTGTTAACAGGGATTGGGGCCAGACATGGTGACTCACGCCTGTAATCGCGGCACTTTGGGAGGTGGAGATGAGAGGATTGCCCGAGTCCACGGGTTCGAGACCAGCCTGGGCAACTTGGTGAGACCTCATCTCTACAATAAATCACAAAATTAGCTGGGTGTGGTGGAATGCACCAGCTACACGGAAGACTGAGGCAGAAGGATTGCCTGAACCCAGCAGGTTGAGGCTGCTGTGGCCATGAATGTGCTCCTGCACTCCAGCCTGGGCAACGGAGTGAGACTCCCAACTCAGAAAAAAAAAAAAAAGCAGGGATCAGTTGTCATGGCTTCATGCTCTGAAGGTGAAACCTCTGGGGTGCTTGGAAATCTGACAAGGAAAATTGCTTTGTTTTGTTAAAAAAAATGAAGTGGAAAATTATGTATAGCGTCTCATCCCGTGGCAAAGCCTCCACCTTGAGGACGTTGTAACATAGCAAGTTTATACCACTGTCTATTTTTTAAAAATACAGCTATAGGCTAGCACTTTGGGAGGCTGAGGCGAGAGGATTGCCTGAGCTGGGGGCTTGAAACCAGCTTGGGCAACTTGATGAGACCTTGTCTCTACAATAAATCACAAAAAGAAAATTAGCCAGATGTGGTGGCGTGCGTCTATTATTCCAGCTACTTGGAAGTCTCAGGCGGAAGGATCTCATGAACCCAGCACGTTGAGGCTGCAGTGGCCGTGAGCAGCATGCCACTGCACTCCAGCCTGGGCGACAGAGTGAGACTCCAACTAAAAAAAAAAAAAAGATATAGCTATATACTTTTAAAAAGAAGAATAAAGATGATTTAAATTGTTGTGTCCCTATAAACATGAAGGAGCACTATAGTGTTGTGTGTCTTTGATGACAGCAGAATGTTTGTGGTTCATTAATCTCTTCACTGTCTCCCTGCCCGTTTTATAGCTTCACGGAGGCAAGAGGGTAATGGAGTGCCTAAAGAAAGCTCTGAAAATCGCAAATCAGTGCATGGACCCCTCTTTACAAGTGCAGCTTTTTATAGAAATTCTGAACAGATATATCTATTTTTATGAAAAAGAAAATGATGCGGTAAGTGAATTAGTACTGGTAGTGAACTGTTTTCCCTTTCTCTCTTAGGAGATTTAATACATAGAAAAACATTTCTCGGCCAGGCGCGGTGACTCAAGCCTGTAATCATAACACTTTGGGAGGCAGAGGCAAGAGGATTGCCTGAGCTCAGGGGTTTGATACCAGCCTGAGCAACAGGGCAAGACCTTGTCTCTACAATAAGCCAAAAAATTGGCCAGGCATGGTGGCACATGCCTGTGGTTCCAGCTACTGGAAGGATCACTTGATCCCAGCAGGTCGAGGCTATGGTAGTCATGAGTGTGCCACTGCACTCCAGCCTGGGTGACAGAGTGAGACTCGACTCCAAAAAAAGAAAAGTATTTCTCTTCTCTTCTGCTTAGGAATATTATAAAAAGTAATCACTGTCTTGAAAAAGACAAAAAAACTTACAAATGCCAAAGGGAAGCTGATTCGTAATAATGTTCTAGTTTAGAATAAATCCTAAATGCATTATTGTTTTAGCAATATGGTGGTGGTAAAGATTTGTAGTTTTGAGGGTTTTTTTAAATGAATAATCAGTAGGAGTTGTTACTCAAACCAAGAATCGTGTTCTAATTTTTCTTTTTTCATAATTACTCAGGTAATTGATGAGAGTAATATAAGCTACTGAAAACCATTTTATTAAATTATCTTCTATTTGTGGTACACGCTTGATCATGAAATTGTACATATTCTTTTGCAGGTAACAATTCAGGTTTTAAACCAGCTTATCCAAAAGATTCGAGAGGATCTCCCAAATCTTGAGTCCAGTGAAGAAACAGAGCAGATTAACAAACACTTTCATAACACGCTGGAGCATTTGCGCCTGAGACGGGAATCACCGGAATCTGAGGGGCCTATATATGAAGGTCTCATCCTTTAAAAAGGCAGCAGCTCATCGTACTCCTTTCTGTGTACTTCCAGTAAGGGTTCTGTAATACTAGGTTTCCCTTCCATAGACTGTGCCTTTCAGAAATGCTGAGGTAGGTGTCTCGTTTCTTACCTGTGATGTGTTTTACCCAGCACCTCCGGACACTCACCTTCAGGACCTTAAAAAAGTTATTCACTTCATAAGTGTTCAAGTCTGCCCGGTTACCCCAAGTAGCATGACTGATCTGCTATTTAAAATTCCTGTAATCTGTGAAAAAAGCCACACACTTATCTCAGCTACTAATGAAGCTCTCCTTCCTTTTTTTTCTGTTTTTTTTTTAAATTGTTGATTGTGCATTTTCTTCATTACTAGGGAGTACTAACCCAATAGTGTGTCTGTCTCTTTGTTCCCTAGTCCAATTTGAGATTAATTTAGAGGAAAGGAATACTGTATGTGTAATTCGCTTGGACTTTTCCCTAAATGCAAGATAAGGCCATGTGTAATATTTTCCCTAAAACAAGAATATATTAATGCATGTTTGGGAATTTTAAAGCACCATGATCAAAACCAGAAGTTATATTTTGCATATTTGGACTCAGCCATCCATCCATTAAGAACCTTTGATGTCATCTGGACATATTTATCAAAATATTTTGGTTCTGAATAGTATAAAATAGGAAATTTGTGATTTATATAATTTATGTATAACCATTACTGTAAATTTAGCGGAAAATGCATCACGACTTTTTTTTTTTTTTTCCACCAGTGAAACAATAAAGTTGCTATTAACAATTTTGGACCTCTTTTTTCCTTTCATAGTATGTTGATTGAGAAAAGGAACTAGTAGAATGCCTATGGAGTTTACTAGACATTCTCACTATTCACAGATCTACTTACTCAACTCCAGTTTTAAGTACTTATTGAGCAGAGCACCGTCTGTTCTCTCAATCATCTGTACCCATTTGCTTCCTTCAAACCTTACCCTGCTTAAGACATGATGAGTTTTCCTGGGTGCATAACTCATGCCTGTAACCCAGCACTTTGGGAGGTGGAGGCAAGAAGATTGCCTGAGTCCAGGGGTTCAAGACCAGCCTGGGCAACTTGATGAGACCTCAGCTGTACAGTAAATCAAAAAATTAGCTGGGCATAGTGGCGTGCGCCTGTAGTTCCAGCTACTTGGAAGGCTGAGGCAGAAGGATTGCCTGAGCCCAGCAGGTCGAGGCTACAGTGGCTCACACCTGTAATCCCAGCACTTTGGGAGGTAGAAGTGAGAAGATTGCCTGAGTTCAAGGGTTCGAGACCAGCTTGGGCAACTTGATACCTTGTCTCTACAATAAATCAAAAAGTTAGCTGGGTATGGTGATACGCAACTGTGCTTCCAGCTACTTGGAAGGCTGAGGTGGAAGGATGCTGAGCTCAGCAGGTTAAGGCCGTGGTGGCAATGAGTGTGCCACTGCACTCCAGCCTGGGTGATAGAGTGAGATTTCGACTCAAAAAAAAAAAAGACATGAATTTTCCGATAAACTCCCAAAAGATGCAATGCCTGTAAGTTATCTACTGTGTAACAAATCATCTCAAAACTCTGTCTTAAAATTTATCTTACTGTTATCTGGATCAGGAGTTTGGGAGCAGCTTAGCCGGTGACTCTGGCTCAGAATTCTGCATAAGGTTGTAAGCAACATTTTGACTTGCCTGTGATCATCTGAAGATTTGATTGGGGCTAACTTCTAGGCTCAATGACCTGGCAGTTAGCCCAACACCTCGGTTCCTCTCCTTGATGGCATTTCCATAGGGCAGCTTGGCTGTACTCGCAACATGTCCCCAGAGTTGACTGACCTGCGAGAGAGCAAGGAGAGAGCAAGGAGGAAACCACAATGCCCTTATATGACCTCACCCTGGAAGTGACAGCCATTTTTGCCTTACTTTGTTAGAAGAGTCACTAAGTCTAGTCCATTCTCAAAGGTAAAGGGAATTAAATGCCACCTCTTGAAGGGAGAAGTAGCAGAGTTTGTAGACATTTTCAAATGACTGCATCACTTGACACTTTATCGTCTGCCGTCCTATTGCTAGTACATGCTAGGTTTTCACATGAACAAATGTTTCCAAAGTTACAGAATTAGTACCATTATAATCTTTTAAATATGCTAAGCCTTCTTCAAATATTCAAATCCTTTGTGTGCTTTCCAGGTGTTAATTTACCTTGTATAAACCAGATTATGGATTAGAAGTTGACATGTCTATGTTATTGACATGTTCTGTGAGGTACAACTGGAAAAGTAAAAAAGACATGGCTCAAGAATATTTAAGCTTGATTGAAGAAGATGGGTCAGAGGTAAAATAAAGTCAGTATAGGGTATAAAGTATCTCATTTTCTGGATTGAGGTAACGAGACCAGATTTTTAAAGTAAACCAAAGCACTGCTAATATTCTTACATATTTCTTTACTAAACAAAAATTGAGGCTGGGTGTGGTGACTCAAGCCTGTAATCCCAGCTCTTTAGTAGGCTGAGGCGAGATGATTGCCTAAGCTCAAGTTTGAGACTAGCCTGGGCAACTTGGCAAGACCTCATCTCTACAATTAATGGGGGGAAAAAAAGCTGGGGGTGGTCGTACGTGCCTGTAGTTCCGGCTACTTGGAAGGCTGAGGCAGAAGGATCACCTGAGCCCAGAAGGTCGAGGCTGTGGTGGCCAGGAGCATGCCACTGCACTCCAGCCTGGGCGACAGAGTGAGACTCCAACTCAAAAAAAAAAAAAAAATTGACCACCTTTATATGCCAAATACAGTCAGACATTAAAGATGAACAAGATATTGGGCTATAGCCTCAAGAATTTCAGTCTGGTGTGAAGACAGGCCTGTGGTTACAGAATATGATAGGGCTATGTGCAGAAGAGCACTGGAGAAGGGCTTTCAGGGGCTGGGGGTGTTGGAGAAATCCTGGAGAGGTTGTAGAATTCTCCTGAAGCTTCGAGTCCAATCGCCTGTTCAGCCTTGTGAGTTAATGCTTGACCTGTAGTCCCAAACTACTTATCTGTGGACGGAAGCAGGGTAAACTTGACTTTCTGTAATGAAATATTTAAAGCTTAACATAGCATTTAAAAACTCATATAGCGTTTAATAGAGTAATTTAGTTTTATTGAATGTAATGATAAAAAAGTTGAGGTTTGTGTTTTGTATTTCTGTTACCCGCCCCCCTTTTCTAGTCATTTATATTGTATCTTACAAAAAAGCACCTGTAGATGGGGAAATGCCTTCACAGATGAATAGAAGCACTGAACCAAGGCAGGCTTGAAGCTGAATGGCATTAAATTCCAAAAGTAGGGGATAGTCAAAGGACACATCTAGGAAGGTAAGGCAAGTGGTGGACGAGAGATGTCTACTGTCTTAGACTTTTTTGTTTTCACCCAGAAGAAACCAGTGAGTTTGAGAGTCCAGATGATTGCTTCTTCACCTATAAATTCATGCTTTTAGCCGGGCTCAGTGGCTCAGCCTGTAATCCCGTGCTTGGGGAGGCTGAGGTGAGTGGATTGCCTGAGCCTGCAGGTTCGAGACCCGCCTGGGCAACTTGGCGAGCCCTCATCTCTACAATAAAAAATAAAAAATAAAAAAAATTAGCCAGGCGTGGTAGTGCGCGCCTGTAGTTCCAGCTACTTGGAAGGCTGAGGCAGAAGGATCCCCAGAGCCCAGCAGATCGAGGCTGCGGTGGCCGGGAGCGGCCACTGCACTCCAGTCTGGGTGACTGAGTGAGACTCCAACTAAAAAAAAAAAGGATCACTATTGCTATGTATAAAAACATCTGTAACGACAGAAGCATGAAATGCAAATTCTTGAATTTTTTTTTCCTACTGTATTTTTGGTTTGTAGAAAAAATTCTGAGAGGGTGAGCAATAACAGGAAATGGCAGGTGTTCTGGAGGTTCGGGGGAACAGAAGCTTCCTCCCAATTAGGCTGCTTGCTGCAGACCCTTTCCGAGGAGGTGTCCCTGGAGAACACCTAACTGCACGTGGGTCAGTGCTGAGTGCTTACTACTGGTCATTAGGTGATTCCACTCTATGTGCCTGCAATGTACACTAAGCCTTTCATTCAAAGCATAGAAAACTTTATCACCCAAGGGAGGATCTCAGGAGACAGAACTCAAGCCACGGGTTCTTTGAGCTCCTGGAAAGTTAGAAAAAGTCACTTTAGATAATGTTTGTACTTAGGAAATGATTTTGGTCAAATTCAGTGGGAACGTACGAAACAGTGACAGAGATTGGAGACAAGGAAGATCTGGCTGGAGCAATGATGAAATTCAGGTTTTCATTCTCAGCTGTACCTTATAATCACCCAATGATGTATGTGTGCATGCATGCTCGTGCACACATACACACACACACACACACACACACACACAGCCAGTACCTGGGCCCCAACCCAAGCCAATTAAATCCAAAGTAGGTTAATAATTGCAGCTATAAGTGAAGCAACTTGTGTGAGGGCCACAGTGTGGACTTAGGCTCTGAGAACAGGGTGGGAGGAGGTGGGGTCTCTCAGACCATGATAAGGTCTTGTGGGTGCTGAGATGCCCAAATCTTGTTGCTATTTTCTAATTTTTCTATAGTAAAAACGAATTACTTAAACAAAAGATAATTGGAATTTTTTTTTTTTTTTTTTTAGTTGGAGTGTCACTCTGTCGCCCAGGCTAGAGTGCGATGGTACATTCACAGCCACCGCAGCCTCGACCTGCTGGGCTCAGACGATCCTTCTGCCTCAGCCTTCCAAGTAGCTGGAACTACAGGCACATACCGCCATGCCCAGCTAATTTTTTGATTTATTGAAGAGATGAGGTCTCATCAAGTGTTCCAGGCTAGTCTGGAACCCCTGGACTCAGGCAGTCTTCTTGCCTCTGCCTCCCAAAGTGTTGGGATTGCAGGCATGAGTCACCACGTCTAGCCTGATTAATTTTTTAATGCCTTATTGTCCGCATCTGTAAAATGGGGGTAAAGAAACTATAGTTTCTCCTTATCTTACAAGGAGATGAGAACCAAATGAGTTAGCCATCATAGAGATTAGAGTCGAAGAGCTTATAACCTCTTTCTTTTCTAGTGGGAAGACAGACTCACAGAGGTGCTGGGATGTGCCCAGCATCACACAAATGTTGAAAGGACCAAATTAAGACTAGAACTCGCCAGGCATGGTGGCTCATGCCTGTAATCCCAGCACTTTGGGAGGTGGAGGCAAGAGGGTTGCCTGAATCCATGGATTCGAGACCAGCTTGGGCAACTTGGCAAGACTTCATCTCTACAATAAATCAAGAAAAATTAGCTGGGCATGGTGGCAAGTGCCTGTCCAGTTACTTGAAAGGCTGAAGCCGAAGGATCACCTGAGCCCAACAGGTCAAGGCTGCGGTGGCTGTGAGCATGCCACTGCCCTCTAGCCTGGGCGACAGAGTGACACTCTGACTCAAAAGAAAAAAAAAAAAAGACTAGAACTCAGGTCTCCTAACTCCTGGGCCTCCTAAAAGTACCACCGCAGTGAGTGAGCCATCACCTTTTGCAGTGCTCATGCAAACCTTTCCTGTTGCTGCCAGCCTTGAAAATGCTTAGGCAGCCCCATTCTTAGGAGAGGAGACCCTTACTACTCAGTACTGTTCTGGGACAACCAGTCACAAACACTTAACCAGGGAGGGCAAGAAAGCACTTGGCACCCACATCCCTTTTCCACCAGCCCTCAAATATGGGCTTTTTATCTTATCTCCAGTTGAGGTTATTTTATCAGCATTAAATCAGCAAATGTTCCAGCACTGTTTCAGGCACCAGGGATACACCAGTGAACAAGACAATGCCTCTCCCTCCTTAGGGAGCTAAGGTTCTAGGGAGAGAGATAGACAGAAACCTAGATTGTAATGTCAGGTGGTGATGAACATGAGTACAGCAGGGAAGGGGGATCCTAGTGCCAGGGCTGCTATCTGACCTGGGTAATCAAGGAAGTGACAGTTGAGCAGAGGTCTGAGTAAGTTCAGGGTGAACATATGTACAAAAAGAGAACACCAACCAGGTGGAAAGATGAAAGCACCATAATAAGGCTTTAGATTTGCATCCCATTCCCTGACCACATTCATGGCCACAACACATATGGTATTCTATATAATTATAAAAATTAGGCTGGGTGTGGTGGCTCACATCTTTAATTCCAGTGTTTGAGGTCAAGCTGGGAGGTTGCTTCCAGGACAAGGGTTAGAGACTAGCCTGAGCAACATAACCAGTGAGATCCCATCTCTACAAAAAATTTAATAATTGGCTGTCTGTGGTGGCATAGGCCTGCAGTCCCACCTTAGGCAAGAAGATTGCTTGAGCCCAGGACTATGGCAGTGAGCCATGATCACGCCACTGTACTCCAGTGTGAGTGGCAGAGCAAGACCTTGTCTATGAAAATAATAATAAATCTACCGGACCCAGTGGCTCACACTTTGTAATCCCAGCACTTTGAAAGGCGGAAGTGAGAGGATTGCCTGAATTCAGGGGTTTGAAACCAGCCTGGGCAACATGGTGAGACCTGGTCTCTACAATAAATAAAAAATTTAGCCCGACCTGGTGATGTGCACCCGTGGTTCCTGTTACTTGGAAGGCTGAGACCAAAGGATTGCTTGAGCCTAGCAGATCAAGGCTGCAGTGGCCATGAGCGTCCATAGAACTCCAGCCTTGGTGGCAGAGTGAGACTCCAACTCAAAAAAAAAAAAAACAAATACAAATAAAATAAAACAGGTCATAAGATGACTTTTGGATTTTTTATTTTATTTTATTTTATTTGAGTTGGAGTCTCACTCTGTTGCCCAGACTGGAGTGCAGTGGCCACTCCCGGCCACTGCAGCCTCGACCTGCTGGCTCCAGCGATCCTTCCACCTTAGTCTTCCAAGTAGCCGGAACTACAGGTGCGCGCTACCACGCCTGGCTAATTTTTTTATTTGTTGTAGAGATGAGGTCTCACCAAGTTGCCCGGGTGGGTCTCGAACCCGCGGGCTCAGGCAATCCACTCACCTCAGCCTCCCAAGGCGTGGGATTACAGGCTGAGCCACCAAGCCCGGCTGATTTTTCTTTTTTAAATTAGAGTCTCACTCTTTCACCCAGGCTGAAGTGCAGTGGCCTCAACCTACTGGGCTCAGGTGATACTTCCACCTCAGCCTTTCAAGTAGCTGGAACTGCAGGTGTATGCCACCAGGCCCAGCTGATTTTTTATTTATTTTAATTTTCAAAATTTTTTTTTTTGAGTTGGAGTCTCACTCTGTCGCCCAGACTGGAGTACAGCAGCATGCTCACAGACACTGCAGCCTCGACCTACAGGGCTCAGGTGATCCTTCCACCTCAGCCTTCCAAGTAGCTGGAACTACAGGCGTGCACTACTACACCTGGATAGTTTTTTTGATTTATTGTAGAGACGAGGTATTGCCAAGTTACCCAGGCTGGTCTTGAACCCCTGGGCTCAGGTAATCCTCTCGCCTCAGCCTCCTAAAGGGCTGGAATTACAGGCTTGAGTAATTTCTTATTTATTATAGAGACGAGGTCTCATCAAATTGCCCAAGCTGGTTTTGAACCCGTAGGCTCAGACAAATGTAATACCATAAAAAAACCCTATAATAGCCTGTAATAGTTTGCTTGACATAAGTAGCTCCATTTTAACAAATCCTCCATTTTAACTGTTTATACCCAGAGATGACCCCCCTGTGTAACCTTCCTGTAATCACAAGTTTAACCTTCCCGTAATCACAAGCCCACACCCTTGTTCCCCCTCGGTGCTTGGAAACTCCCTGATCTCAAATTCCATAGCTGTCTGTACCCTTTGTCAACCAAAACCAAATGTAATCATAACTGTATAGCTTTTGTGGTTTTTGCCTTTATGAACCCCCTGCTTACTCTGTTTGGGGTCAAGGGTTCTTTGTGGCACTCAAATTTGACTCTCTGCATGTTGGCAACTCCTTTCTCGCAGTTCGACTATAACATTTGGAGGCCCCAGCTAGACTTGCCAACCTCTGGAGGCAGCTCCTTTAAGTTACTGTGTTCAAGGTCAGTTGCTGTGAATGAGCTTTTTACCACTTGGGAAGGGAGAAGGGAGAGATTTAAGCCAAGTAAATTTATAAATTATAATTATTTCCTACATTTAGGGAAATAGGAGTTGTATCAGGATGCTTGGCACGATAAAGGTTAAGATGTTTACCTCACCTTAGAAAGACTGAATGGAGAAGGCCAACAGGGTTGCAGTTACTCTGAAAGTTACTTATTTAGCCAGAGTGATTGTCTAAAGATTTTTAAAAGAAAAAAATCTCGCTTTTTTGTAACAAAGTGGGGGAGGGTTAACAGAATTTTGTTTCTTTCTTCCTCCCTCTGTTGTTTAAAGGAGAAAATTATTTTGGATAAGGCTATATGATTTCAACATGGATGGCCAGGACCAAAAGGCTGGCACC
>CAUYQG010268395.1:0-21602 GCA_963574415.1 Tarsius wallacei
CTGTAGTTCCAGCTACTTGGAAGGCTGAGGCGGAAGGATCGCCTGAGCCCAGCAGGTCGAGGCTGCGGTGGCCGGGAGCGGCCACTGCACTCCAGTCTGGGTGACAGAGTGAGACTCCAACTCAAAAAAAAAAAAAAAAAATGCAATTTATCTAAAAAGGTTCATCAACATACACATCAGATTATAATATCACCAAAAGTGAATCTGAAAAGTTTCAAACATTGACTGGTACCTAAATATCATACTGAAGAGAAAAGTCATGAGCAATTCATGAATTAGTTCATTCATGGTTAGTAGCAACAACAAAAGTTAGTGACGAACAGAGTGTTCCCCTTTCTTTTTTTCCTGGGAAACTCTTATATACTTCATGTTGCATCTGAACAAATAAATATATATATATGATTTTTGTTCTTTCAAATGTTGTAACTACATATCAGCCTTCAAAATGTAAATTATTTCAGTTTTTAAAAGATCTCAATTTACTCGTTTTTTGTTAATTATAGCACACTTTTACAGTTTTTAAGTTGCCTTCCACTTTCTATGAAAGGGTGTTTACATATTCTCTGAAAATACTAAGAGATTAAGAAATTTGGAATTATTCAAGCAAGATCACCATTCAGCATTATTGTCTGGAAGTGACAATAAGACCAGGAAAAAAGATAATGCATAGAAAGTTGCTAAATAATGATTGACCACCCAAAAGTGAACTTGTCTATAAAAATCCAATGGTAAATTGTTTTAATAAAAGAATGTTACTGAAATATTTAATGACTTGGAATGGGAAATTGAAAATTACTTAGTAAATTTCACAGTTATTATGCTTCCTTTCCCACTCTCTCTCTCTAAAACAGTGTAAAAGACTCTAAAAAGATCACCCACTTGTTATAATTTCCCCAGATATTCTGATTTTTTTACGCAATGTCCAGCACTTTCACCATGTGGCTCCTCAAAACTTGCTTAGGTTTTTGTTCACCATTCCCCACAAATATCTAGTCAACAAACTTCTGGGGAATGGCTCATTCTTTTCCTCAGTTGGCTCTTAATGTGGCAATCCCTCTCCAAGTTTCTCTGAGAAGACTCTCTATGTTATGGTAATTAGAGGAGTAATTGTACTAAATATATTTTTGGCAGTGAAGTACTCTGTTAGATGATAAATAAAGCAGCCCAGAAGAAGGAAATAAATACTGCAAAAGGTGCTGCCGGCTTTATTCCCCCTGTGGAATTTTAAGTGCATTCCAAACCTTTTAATATACCTGGACAGTGACTTTCACAGGGCTTTGGAAAATTTAATTGAAGCAATCTTATTAAACTGAGAATAGTTCAGAAGAGTCATGAAGAGAAGTAAGGTGAGAGGGAGAAGTGAAAGCACGCTGCTGCAACTCAATTACTTGAAAAATGTATTAAAGACTAATTTGATCTTATGTTTCCCTACAAGTGTAGCTATTAAAAATCCACATTAAATGTAACTACCCAAAAATGTTATAATTGAGATTAATGTTTAAAAATGTAAAATCACAAATTAATACATAAAGAGAAGGAAAAATACTGAAATTATATAAAATATCTTATAAAATTTGAAAATGGTTTTAAGTGTGTTCAGAAATAAGTATCTTGTCTGTCTATTCCGTCCTGACCCTCATGAGTCAGGATTTGGTCTTACTTTTCATTTTTATTAAACCCCAGAGTGAGCACCTATAATATTAGGGGTGCCTAGCACGCCCTCTTTTCTGGAAGCCACCACTTTTCCCTGCCATGTTGGTACCAAGTAGCCTCAATCCTTTGCTCAAATACAGGTATGGGCAAATAATCCAAGAAGAATCAATCACATACTTCTCTGGCGCCGTGTGCTGAATGTATATGTCTCCACAAAATTCATATATTGAAATACTAACCCCCAAGGCGATGGTGTTAGAAGGTAGAGCCTTTGTAGACTATTAGGTCGTGAAGGTGGAACCCTTATATTTGGCATTAGTGCCCTTATAAAAGAGTCCACAGAGCTTGCTAGCTCATTTTACCATCTGAGGACAGGACAAAAAGATGTCATCTATGATAAGGTGATCCCACACCAGACACTGAATCAGCTGGCACCTTGACCTTGGACTTCCTAGTCTCCAGAACTATAAGAAATAAATTTCTGATTTACAAGCTTCCTAGCCCATGGCGTTTTTGTTGCAACATCCCCAGTGGATAAAGTCACTTAAATATTTGGGATAGGTTGAAGTATCAACTCAGTCTGACCATGCTGTTCTGAACTAGAGACATCTAATCTTGGGAACTTTGTCATGTTCAGGATTATAGAGGAAATAATTCTTCAGCATATTTAATCATAGATCATGCAGTAAGATCATGATAGGAAGTGAGACCTAACAGTGGTTTTGTATAAGGATACAGGTTTTCTTAAAAATAAACTGTAATCTAGCCATCGGGCTCTTGGAGACACTTCATTACCCGTATAAAAAAAGTGTTTAATTATTTATTTAAAAATAATTTTTGTCTTTTGAAATTTACATCTGCCACGGTATTGAATAAGATAAAATCACAGATGCATATAAAGTAATTCCCCATTTTTCTTTATTGCCATTCAGTCACTGTGCTATAAAGAAATCTCTCTCTTAAAGAAGTTTAATTTTAGATTATCTTATTTTAACCTTAAAGAGTACTGATTAGTATATATTGATACACATTATATATTTCTCTAGTATTTGAAAAATATTGACTGAATAAATTAAACAAGAATTAACATGCTAAAAATTATGCCACATATTCCATGTTTCAAAGAATATAATAGGTACAATTTTAAGAAATGAGGCTAACAAGAAGAGTTTCATGTGAAAGACATCTCATCTGTCAAGGTAAGGGAAGAGGAAGACATCAGACGTGGTGGGGGGAAAAAAGACAATTTACATGGACAATGAATTTCAGATGAAAACAAGGTAGGGCACAAGAACAGATAAGTGGTTTGAGACTAGGTTTAAGAGAAAAGGGAAAACAAGAGGAGGTTAGGGACTTGAGAGTTATGGAATAACAGTTGTATTTTAGTACTATTTTGGAATCTACATCTAACATGATAACAGAAACAGAGAGTCAAAATGCCAATGCCAGTTAAGATTCCCTTTCAATAGCTAACTATAAACTGCCCAAGTTTAGAGCTATAAACAAGAAATCAGATGACTGAACTTCTTTACAAGCAATTAGAGAGAGTTGGGAGCAAAAGGTGGAGAGAAAGGGAGAGTGTAGATTCATAGGGAATTCCAGAGTATTTTTGTTTATCTTTTCCAGAGTTGTTTTATTCTGCATAACTGAAACTTTGTACACCTTGGGCAACATCTTCCCATTTCCACCAATCTCTAGCCCAGGAAATCACCATTCTACTCTCTACTCCTTTGAGTTTGACATTTTTGTATTCTACATATAAGTGATATCATGCATATTTGTCATTCTGTGCCTGACTTACTTCATTTAGCATCCCCTCCAGGTTGATCTATATTATTGCAAGCAACAGGATTTTCTTCTTTTTTGAGACAGAATAATATTCATATGTTTTTGTATATGTGTATAACATTTTCATTATTTATCCAACTATGGACACTTAGGTTTATTCAATATCTTGGCTATTCTGAATAATGATGCAATAAACATGCAAGTGCAGCTGTCTGTCTGAGATACTCATTTCATATTTTATGGATGTACACCCAGAAGTGGACTGCTGCATCACATGGCAGTTCTACTTTTTTAATTCACTTTTTTGTTTCAATAGCTTTTGGGAGTACAAATGAGTTTTGGTTGTATATATGCATTGTATAGTGGTGAAGAAGTCTGGGCTTTAAGTGAGTACACTACCCTACCTCCAACTGTGCACATTGTACCCAAAATGTGATTTGTCACCCCCTATCCCCACCCTTCCTTTTCTGAGTCTATAATATCCATTCCATTCTGTATGCTTCTGCAGTTGCTTAGCTTAGCTTTCACTTACAAGTAAGAACATGTGGCATTTGGTTTTCCTTTTCTGTCTTACTTCACTTAAGGTTATGTTATCCAGTTTCTTCTTAGTTAATGCAAATGACATTATTTCATTCTTGTATGGTTGAGTAGTATTCCAATATATACATATAACACATTTTCATTCACTGATCAGTTAATAGGCATTTAGGTTGATTCTACATCTTTGTAATTGTGAATTGTGCTACAATAAATATATGAGTTCTGGTGTCACTTTTTTATTACAAACCCTGTTCCTTGGGTAGATACCAAGTAGTGTGACTGCCGGATCAAATGGCAGATCTACTTTTAGATCTCTGAGAAATCTGCATACAGATTTCCATAGATTTTATATGAATGTACACTCCCACCAATAGTATATTGTTCCTTTTCACTGCATCCATGACAACACCTATAACAAAAAATAATGGCCATTGTTACTGAAGTAAAGTGGTAGCTCCTTGTGGTTTTAATTTGCATTTCCTTGATGATTAGTGATGTTGAGCATTTTTTCATGTGTGTTGGCCATTTGTATAACTTCTTTTGAGAGATACCTATTCATGTTGTTTGCCCACTTTTGGATGGGGTTATTTGATGTTTTCTTACTAATTTGTTTGAGTTCTTTGTAGATTCTGGATACTAGTCTTTTGTCAGATATATAGTTTGTGAATATCTTCTCCCATTCTGTAGGTTGCCTGTTTATTCTGTTGATTATTCCTTTAGCTGCACAAAGCATTTCAGCTTTATTAAGTCCCACTTATTTATTTTTCCTTTTGTTGTATTTGCTTTCAGGGTATTAGCCATAAATTATTTGCCTAGACTAATATCTAGAAGAGTTTTCCTAGATTTCCTTTTAGGGTTTTTATGGTTTCAGGTCTGAAATCTAAACCTTTAGTTCATCTTCAGTTAAATTTTGTACATGGTGAGAGATAAAAATCACGTTTCATTTTTCTACATGGAGCTATCCAATTTTTCAGACTTACCTATGGCCAGACTATAACGAATAAGTGCTGCTAACAGGTTAATGATTTGACATCTGCATAGGAAAACACACATATATAACCTATAAACTTTTCTTCCCTTTTTTCCCCCTTTCCTTCCTTCCTTGCTTGCTTCCTTCTATTCCTCTCCCACATAAAGGTATTTGTAGAAAATGCAAAAAGAAAATTTTGTGCCCACTGATTAGGCAGATATAAGACAAAATGATTTTTTATTTTAAGAATACCTGAGTTTTAGGATTAAAAAATATGTGTGGTAGTCTCATCATCCCATCACTGAGGGCACTTCCTATCCACATATGTTGAGGGAAAAATAAGTACTTTTTTATCTTTTCCTTCAGCTCTCATCTATTAAGAAGCAATTTTATGTTAGGAATTGATTAGTCATTGAAGAAGAGATTATCTCACAATCTAAGAAGAAAAGAAAAATTTAAACTCATAATGACACAGCCTAATCAGAACCATAATGGAGGTTCCACAGTAGACAACAGGTTAAAATTTTTGAGGCCCAAGACAAGAGTATACATAAAGGTCTATGTAGCTTTTTTCTAAACATTTAAGAGTGATGCTGGAGAGGATGCAGGGAAAAGGGAACACTTCTACACTGTCGGTGGGAGTGTAAACTAGTACAACCCCTGTGGAAAATAGTGTGATGATTCCTAAGAAATTTAAAAATCAGCCTTCCAAAAGATTCAGCAATCCCCTTTCTGGGAATATACTGGAGGAACTCAAACCACTCTATTATAAAGATACCTGCATAAACATGTTTATTGTAGCATTATTTACAATAGCAAAAACACAGAACCAACCATGCTGCCCATTGAAAGTGGACTGGATAAAGAATATATGGTACATATACTCGATGGAGTATTATGCAGCCATAAAGAAAAACAAAATTGTGAAGTTTGCAGTAACTTAAATGGATTTATAGTCTACAATATTCAGTGATCTATCACACAAAGATCTGAGTACTACATGTTCTTACTCATACGTGGACCCTGAATACTTATCATAATGCTATAAGAAAGGGATTGATAGTAGTGGGACACTGCCAGGGGAGGGAAAGCATATAACAACAATAAGAGTACCCAATCTCAAACCAGGTGAAGTGGGGACCAAGGGGAGTCCCAAGGCTTACCTGTGTGATGACCACTTAACCACCTTATACTGAATTGTATCCCACATCTTTTAAATAAAAATAAAAAGAGTGATAAATATAGCTAAGAAATTGTGCACTAAAATAGTAAAACTTGAAAAATACACATTTTTAACAAAAATGGAATAAATACTTGATAACTTGCTCATTTTCCCCCTCAATCTTCTATTCTAATATCTTGGAAAATCTACTTGACCAAAATTTACCTATTTTTCTCTTTTTGGGGGGGAAACAAATAGAAGAGTTTCATTTTTCCTCTTATTCTAACTAAACTAACTAACCCCTTCCTCCATTTTTGCTATTTTTTTCTTCCTCCCTTGAACCAGTTCAAACCAGTGTATATCTGTAAGGGGCCACAGCCCACACTCCTCTTAGAAAACTGAGACTCACACTGAGATACCACCTAACTCCGGTCAGAATGGCAATTATCAATAACTCAAAAAATAACAGATGCTGGAGAGGATGTGGTGAAAAGGGAACACTACTACACTGCTGGTGGGAGTGTAAACTTGTGCAACCTCTGTGGAAAGCAGTTTTTTTGACTTTTTAACGATAGCCATTATGACCAGTGTGAGGTGTTATCTCATTGTAGTTTTGATTTGCATATCTCTGATGATTCATTAGGTGAGCATTTTTTCATATATTTCTTGTCTGCTTGAGTGTCTTTTCATATCTTTTGCCTACTACTTAATGGTTTTTTTTTCTGTCAATTCGTTTGAGTTCCTTGTAGATCCTGGATGTTAGGCCTTTATCAGATGTGTAGCTTGCAACTTGCAAATATTTTTTCCCAGTCTATGGGCTGTCTCTTGACTCTTTTGATGGTTTCTTTTGCTATGCAAAATATTGTATTCATTACTGCTATTGTGTGTTGCTTTCCCTTGCTAATTTCTGCTTTAGTCATTTTTTTCTATGCTTTAGGTCAAATGAACTCAAGTAGTGACATATATTTACAGGTAAATTCATCATTCTACCAATAAAATCTGTGCAACATTTATTTTACTCTTTAAAAGGATTAAACTAGAGACATCCTGTACTTCACAAGGTGCAGAATAATCAACTGCAAAATTTTGGTGACTTTAAACCAAAGTGATTATTTTTCACACTTCTGTGGATCATCTGGGTGGCTGTTCTGGTCTGGGATAACATGATCAGGACTGTATGGTCTGGTATGTCCTCATTAAGCATGTGTGGTGGTTGGCTTGATGTCATCTGGGGTAACCGGAATGACTTGGATATATGTCATCATCCAGCAGGTTAGCCTCAGCTTATTCACATGTTGTGTTTTCAAGGCTTTCAAGAGCAGCAAAAATAGCAAGATCCAATGTGCAAAAACTTTTCAGGCTTTGGCTTATATCACATTTGCTAATATCTCACTGGCCAAAGCAAGTCAAATGGCCAAACACAGACTTCAAGAGATGGAGGAAAAGATTTCAGTTCTTGATGGGAGAAACTGCAAAGTCACATTACAGAGGAACATAGAGACAGAAATGTAAAGAACTTGTGGCCATTTTTGCAGTCTTCTAGAGTATCTGAGATTATTTAATTGGCCCTTGGCCATTACTACATCATCTCTCACTGAGCAGTAATTCTATCTTAATTTTTTCAAACAGAATCCCTTGGAAAAGCCATTTCCTTTCTTTAGGTAAGATCGATAATAACCTCTGTTTTACTTCAAACATATTATAAGCCACTGTTAGAAAATTTACAAAGTAAAGACAAACAGGAAGAGGAGAGTAAAAGTAATGTATAATTCTACCACTCAGAGATAACTAGAATCCTTTTACTTGCATAAGAATCATTATAAAGATTAAGAAATATGTTCTTATTATATATCTTAATATTGTAGTTACATAAAATACCCCCCCCCACACACATAGATATAACAAAATGTACTCCTAAATCATTATGGCTCCATTATTTTAAAATACATTTGGCCACTTTTCTCTAGGATTTGGCCATAGTGAGTCTTTTAATGTATTAATTAGGGTACAGGTTAAACAACAATTTCCAGAATACTGTGGCTTAAATAAAACACATAAGATAGGTGGATAAGGTACTTATTTCTGCCTTGTAAAAGTCTGAAGGTAGATGGGTAGTTTAGGTTGGGCAAACTTTTTATTCCAACAGGCCATTCAGTGACCCAGGCTAGTGGGTCAACTTTGCCATCTTCCATATGTAGTTTCTAGATCTTGGTCCAAGGTAGCAGCTGCAGTAGTGACTCTAGGTCCTGAAAATATCTTCATCTCCGAGAAATAATTTGAAAGTTGCACATAAGACTTTCTATCACATCCTGTCAGCCCAAACTTAGTCAAACAGCTACACCTAGCTATAAGGGTGGCCATGTATCAGATAAAACTTGGGGGGGGGGGCTATTACCAAAAGAAGGAAAGAAAAAATAGACACTGGGAAACAATGAGCAATTTCTGTTAGAGTAACCAAATTGTATATGTCTAGATGACTTTTCTTCCTTGAGCTTGCAACTCTACTGCGGTGGATAGCTTGTGCTTTGTTCTGCCCTATGTCCATTCTTCTTGGTTCGGGTAATAGTACTTTAATGTTTGTTTTTGTAGAGATAGGGATTTGCTATGTTTCCCAGGTTCATCTCAAACTCCTGGGCTCAAGTGATCCTCCCATCTCAGTCTCCCAAAGTGCTGAGATTACAGGTGTGAGCCACTGTGCTTGGCCCAGCACTTTAATTTTCTTTTGGAAAACTCTCAGATTGTGACGTTTTGGGTGGGGCCAATATGCCATATGCTCCTCTTCCCTACACTCCCCCTCACTACAGGGATGTGTATATGACCTTGTTCTGACTAGTGGGACTTGCACCTGGGCGTTTTCATTGGAAATACTGAGATGGTAAAACTTTCTTTTTCTTCTTCTGGAACAGTTGAGCTGTTAGGATGAAAGACAGGAAAGAACCTACTGAGAAAAATAGAGCTGAAGAATAGAGAGATAGAGACGAAATTCTGAAGATGTTGTTTGAGACCCTGGTTCAAACCACTCCTGAAGCTAGTTCTCTCTGTACTTTTAATTACATAATTTAAAAAAATTCCATTTATTTTTGTTTTAGCTATCTTGTATTACATTTCTGTCAATTGCATCAGAAAGATGGCCGATTAATCCACTAACTTTAACCCTTACCAGACTTCAGTTTTTTTAGGTCTTCTTCCTTGTCTATGTAGAAGTATTCAAATTCTGTCATCTAAGGCCAAGATTGCTCCCCAATATGATTTCACTGACAAATTATTTTCAAGTCTTTTCCAATCTTCATGTCTTTGGTGGAAGATATTGCAGGTTCTGTTATGGGGCCATATGGACCACCAGTCAGTTGTTACTGAATTTCTCTTCTCCTCCCAACCCTTCTATTTATTTCTCTTTAACCTTTCTTTGACCTAATACACAAATATAGAAAGGAGAACAGGAGTAGCGTGGTGGGAATAATAGAGTCAAGGTGTAGAAGAAGAATTTACAAATAAATTATAAAAGAAAAAAAAAACCTATATTGAGCCATTAACTTACTTTTGTTCCAACTCTCAATTCCAGTGATTGAATGGTAGAATTGGTCCAAAGAGTCAGGGCAAGTAGAAAATTTTTAGTAAAAATGATGCTACCAATATTGTGAGTGGCGTGAATATAAGATGCTTAGAGGGAGAACAGTGGCATCCAGCAGAGACCAAGCTATTTGAGTGTCATTAAATTCATTATATGGCATTTTGTGTTGCTTTTGCTTTTATTCCATTAGCAATTTGGGGGTTTAGGTCAGCCATTTTCCTATGCCTAGATTTCTTTTTGTAATGTACCTACCTGCACCATCGGCATACAGCAATATTGTTGATTCTTTACTAAGCTATCAAAACAAATCACTACAAAATCTACTATACCTTCTATTATGATAACTGATGTTGAGGCTCTGATGTGAGGCTATTTATAGAAATACAGAACATTGCAGCTAACTAAGGGAACCCCAGATTAGGTCATTCCCTTTTTTCTAAAGTCTATAGGAATTAATATTTGATAAATACTCATACAAAATTGATGTTCTCTGGGATAAGAATGTCAGTTAGATACTCAGTATTGACTTCAGTCTTCTAAGAGGAAACCTCATACATAAGTCTAAAATTTTTGTTTCACAAAAAGGGGGGAGTGGTGAAGCTCATAGGTCATAAAATGACTCAATTTATGTTATGTAGTACATGTCCATTATGAACTGTGACCATTTCTGGTCACATGACCTACTACTGGCTGTCTCCAACAATACCTTTGGTGAGATAGTGGGTAAAAAGAGTGGGTGGAAGGGGTGGCACAGATAATGAGCATCTCCTTTAGACTGGCTGACACCCTTGGACTCTATTATTTGACATGCACCAATAGAGTTAGTTACCTTTGGCAATATTTTCAGTAGACTTGAAACTTCATCTTTATGAATTATTTTGACCAGTATGGGCGAATTTCAGCACTATATGAACATATTATAGTCTTATTTTAAAAAGACATTGCTCGCCATCCCCATAACAGATCTTTTAGCTGACTTTTTGTTATTTTCCCTTGTTATTGTGTCTCGGCAGGAACCATATCGGAGAAAATCAGCAGATCAGCAGAATGCTGCTGGTGTGCTGGAGCTTTTGTTTGTGCCTGTGTGCCAGTGTAAACATGAGCAGCATTTCATTCACCCCCCCAGTGCTCATTATTTGAAGTCATTTCCACAGCATGGTATTCCACAATGCTAAGGAAAAGTTGAGTCCACTATTACCTGAATGAAACTGAGAATAAAAGAACCCATTCTTAGTGGAGAGAAAATTTGTCTATGCTCAAACCAAAGGAAATCACCACAAATAGGCCACACTTTTTTTATTGTTGTTAAACCTAAGCAGACCTATTCATTGGACTATAATACATGCTCAGCCTTGGGATTTTTTCTGCATGTGTCTTGATTAATTTTTGTGAATTTCCTTTTCATATATCTTTATTTCTATGAAAATTTTTCGAGTTCAAAAATTTCATTAGCATTTTCTAAGCCCTTAAATGTAACATGGACATGTCTTTTTCATTTTATCTGCAAATCTTATTTCTGGTGGCCCTAAAGAAATACAATAGGATGAAAATGAATAATGTGATTGAAAAAAACAACCCTCCCATTTGGAGATGATATTCTTTTTCTAAAATGTTCATTTGTTGTTGTTGTTGTTGAAAATGATTTTTATAGGTCAACCCACATGTGGTCAATCTATTGTTTCCACTCAGCCAATCAGAATCACAGCAGGTGGGAAATCTTTTGTGTTATCCAATCAAAATCAATGTTTGATACTATTATAGCCCTTTTTAAGGAGAAGACTGACATGGATTAAATCTACTTGTGGTTGGGCCTGAGAGCTAAGAACAAAGTTAGATTTGTGTTTGAAAGCTGTTAGTATTAAGAATAGTCCCAATGGAAGTTAACCACATCCTTTTCAGGAAAATAATAGCTATTATCACCGTAATTATGATGTTCTCTTTTAGGGATAACTTCTGAGATTGACATTCTTGCCATATATGCAGTTCAACAAACTTTTATTGTGAATATATTATACTCTAGCAGTGTGATGAGCTATATAAATATTTATCAAATTTCTTATTCTTTCTAACAGTCTTGCAAAGTAGATATTATTGTCCCCATTTAATAGAAGAAAATAACTAAGGCTAAAAGAGATTAAATAACTCAGCATCATGAGCTGGTAAGTGACAAAATCATAATTTGGGCCCATGTTTATCAAATGTTAAAGCCCATTTTTTTGTTTTGCTTTGTTTTGCATCAAATTACCTCTTTAACCATGAAAAATATGCATTATTCCCAAGGAGAAACTCTGTATTTTGGTTGTGGCTCAAATATCCATTTTAGTGGTGCTGCGGGGGAATACATTTTGTGAGAGTCTAAAGAAGGTAAGAGAAACACAAGCCACTCTGCCATTGGTATTCTGCTGAGTTTCTCTCTTGATTTCACTCTCATTTTAGAATATTGCATTTAATTACCTGTCAAACATATATGTTAACTTTCTGGAGGCAGGAGGGTCAGCCCAATTAGTGTTGTTATTTTTCTGTTTAGTTTTCTGAATATATCTAATGCATTTAAAATCTGTCCTCAACAATAACAATTTCAAATAGAGAGCTTTTAAAGTGTAAATCTTTTAACTCTGGAAATCTTGAAGGAAATTAATTTAATTTTTAACCAAATTGAGGAATCACTAAAAACATCCAACTTTGGGTGTTCTGCTCTCTATTTATCTTTTAGGGCAACCAAACATAATTTTCAAAACTCTTAGACCATGTTCTGTGCTTCCTTAGTGGAGTCTGAAGATTTTTTTTTCCCTAGAAGTTGAACAAGTCCATGACTTTGTAGCTCTCTTTTTCAAGGTTGAAATTGTAATTCTACAGGCCTTTCCATGCTGGCTCTGTCCTTGCCTCCCCATGTCATACTCTCAAAAAAGAGGATCCTCTTACTTACATTCTTGAAAGTCCTGGGGAATGAGCTAGACCCTCAGCTTAGTTGACTAGAACAAAACATTGATGAGGCCAAGGCAATACAATTATGTTAAGGACCTCTTAAGATTTTTTGGCTTGGTTAGCAGAAACTGTTTCCAATGGAAACATTGACTTCTAATGAACATGACCTTTACCACGGCGTCTAGATTACACCAAGGAGAAAGATCTCATTAGATAACAACTGTTTGTACTCGGGTCACTATATACTTTACAAGATGCTAGCTTGTCTACAACTTATCTGATGACTTTATTATTCTACACATTTTTCTACATATTTTTCATTTTTCTGCATTTTTAAAATAAGGATTTTTACTTCATCTCTAGAAAATTATGTACTTATATGTTAAGTATGTGAAGCACTCTTGAAATACTCCCAAACCAAATGTTGGTTACTTCAGTAATTTTTTTAATGAGTCCTGGGAATTGGTCCAGATATGTGATTCTATTTACCATCCTATTAATTATTGTCCTAGAGTTCAATATGTTTACTGAAATATGAATACAGTTTCCTAAGGATTAGACATCACGTTGGACTTCCTAATGCAAAAGTTTTGCTGATAGTTCAGCTCCTTGTCTGTGGTTGGGATACATTCAGTTTCACTCTTGAAGTTCATAATATCAACATGATATTGTATCGTACTTTATAGTTTCAAAAGTGTGCTCAAGATTACTGTCTTATTTGAGTCTCAAAACAACCTTGTAAGGTAGGTATTTTTATATCCTCTTAACACATAAGGAAACTGAGAAATGACACGGAGAGTTAGTGTTTAAACAAAATCTTCTGACAATTCATACAGTGTTTCTCTACTTGTCAATCTAGTTTGATAATTTGCTTATTTAAATTTGTATACCTATTTCTCAAAATGTCTTATTCAAGTGTATGACTCAGCCATTGCCACAATGATGCTGTGTAACAAATTACCTCAAAACTCAGTGGCTTATAACAACAATAATTTATTATTGCTCTCACATCAGCAGATCAGTGGAGGGGAGTGGCTGCTGATCTCGGCGTGGTTTGGCCTGCTTCAGACTGCAAGTTAGATCCAGGTTTCCATGTCTCTCGTCTTTCTTGGACTGGTAGGTTAGCTGAGGCATGTTTTTATGAATATGACAGAAGAAAAGAGAGGTGTGCTGAAATACACAATACCTTTTAATGTCTAAAGTCCTAACTGAAGCAGTCACTTCTATCTACATTCCTTGGCCAAAGCAGGTCTTGTGGCCAAGGTCAACATCAATGATGTGGCAAAATTCACTGTCCTTTTAGTGGGAAGAACTGTTAACTTGGCAAAGGGCATAAATACAGGGAGAGGTAAAATTTAAGACCATGCAATGTGCCGCATACTGAACTAATGGGGTTCATAGAGACTATCTACAAGCTCTTAGCATTAAGATCTCCTTTCTTAAGTGAAAGAAATGAGACCAGCTCCGATACAGAGGATGTAGGCTTAATGCTTCCTGGTGGTTGATATGATTGACGAGTCTGTAGGCCCATGTCACAAACATTCATGAATCTGGACCCATTCTGTCTTAATAGTCTTACTGAAGGAGATAGCTCCTTACAGGCTCTGCTCCAAACCTGAACTTGGCTCTGTCTCCTCTTCATTACCTCTCTTTTTTTTTCTTCTGGTCTATGAGACCCTATTACACATATTAACAGCTGATATACTGGCTGGAATGAAATGTGCATTTGAGGAATTGAAGCTGGGTAAGTTTGGGGCTAACTTGTGGAGAAGGCAAAAGAGTTAAGACTTTATCTACCATGTCACAGGAGCCCTTGAAATATGATTTCTTCTAGGAACTGAAGACAATTTTGGGAGTTATGTTTTAAAAAGGTATTAAATAGCCTTTTGGAAGCTAATAAAAGATGATACCAAATAAAGCTAGAGAAATCTTTTGCATTAAAAATGTTAGTAAATACTGTTTATTTAAGTTTACATTGATTTTTCTGCATATTTTTATGTTTCAAAATTCAGAGCAATATAAAAAGGTATACATTCAGAAATTGTCACAGTCCATTTTGGGCTTCTATAACAGAACACCACAGATTGGGTAATTTATAAACAGCAGTGATTTATTTCTTACAGTCCTGGGAAGTCCAAGATTGAGGGGCCATATCTAGTGACAACCTTCTTGCTGTGTTATAACATGGTAGAATGTATCACATGGTAAGAAAGAGGCGGGGGGAGGGAGAGAGAGAGCACAAGATATAGAATTTTCAGCCATAAGCCCTTTTATAGTTGACATTAATCAATTCATGAAGGTGGGGCCCTCATGACCTAAGCACCTCCCATTAGGCCCCACCTCCCAACATTGTTACATTGGGGATTAAGTTTCTACTACATAAACTTTAGGGAACATATTCAAAGAATAGCATAAGTCATGTTCCCATTCCTGTCCTCGTGCTCCCTAATGCTCAACCTTCCCTCCACGAGTGACCCCTTGTTTTAGTTTCTTATTTATTTTTCCAGTATTTATGCAGATAAAAATATTTTTTCTTCTGTCCTCATTCTTATACAGAGGATAACATACTATATGTACACTTTTTTTTGAGTGGGGCTCTCACTCTGTCTCTGGAGTGTAGGCCGGAATGCAGTAGCATGATCATGGCTCCCCTCAGAGCTTGCCTCATCCTCGACCTCCCAGGCTGAGGGGATTCTCCTGCCTACCTCAGCCTCTTAATTAACTGGGTCTACGGGTGTATGCCACCATGCCTGGCTAATTTTTTGATTTTTTGGAGATACAAGGTCTTGTCATGTTACTCAGGCTGGTCTTGAACTCCTGTGTTTAAGCAGTCCTCCCACCTCAGTCTCCCAAGGTATTGGAATTATAGGCGTGAGCCACCACACCCAGCCTATGTACTTTTATTATCTTTTTTCTTCATTAATAGTATATTGTAGAAATCTTTCTGAATAAGTACAGAGAGAGCTTCCAGATTGCATAATCATTTATTGTGTGAATGTACCATAGTTTGACTAGTGTCTTCTTGTTGCACACATTTTTTTGTTTCCAGTCTTTTGACATTACACACAATTCTGCAACAGATGTATGCATATCATTTCTCCCATGTGCAAGTATACCTATAAAATGAATTCTTGTAAGTGGGATTTCTAGGCTAGAGGGCACATTTATTTGTAATTTTGATAGATATTTCCAAATTTCCCTTCATGGGAATTTCACCATTTTGCACTTTAATCAGCCATGTATGAATTACCTTCACAGCTTCACCAACAAACTCTGTCTGTTGTCAAATATTTGGATCTTATGAGAAAGATTGAGCTTATTATCATGTTTAAGGGTCAAATGTTTTCATCTTTAACTAGAAATGTCTTTTGTCTATTTTTCTATTGAGGTGTTAGTTTTTCCATCTCAATTTCTGGAAGATTTTTTAAAATGCAAAACTGAGATTAGTATTTAGTGGTATATTTAAAATAAGTTCCCTAAAATTGCTTGTCTTTTGACTTTGCTTATGTGCTTTTTTCCATGAAAACATTTGTTAGTTTTATTTCATTGATGTTTACCTTTTCTTTTAGGCTTTAGAATTTTAAGTCATAGTTAGAAAGGCCTTCACAACACGAAGGTTTATAAAGCAATTTGCTTACATGTTCTTCTAGCACATTCGTGGTTTCAAAACTTATGATTAAACATTTGATATATTTGGAATTTATTATGGTGTGCAGTATAACATGTAGATTCAACAGTTTTTCCAGATGTCTACCATGATATCTTTTAGTGCCAGTCTTCTTCATTCTTCTCTTTTAGAGTTTTTCTGGTTATTTTTGCATCATTTTTCCTGTAGACTTTAGAACCATCTTGTCTACTTCAAAAAATATCCATTAGTATTTTTGTAAGGATTGCATTAAATTTATATATTAATTTATGATAATTGGTATATTTATAATTCTGAGAGTTCCTTTCTAAGAATATGGTATATCTTTCTATAGCAAGTCTACTTTTGTGTCTTTTGAGATTATTTCAAGGTCTTTCTCATAAAGTTTTTGTACATTTTTTGTTAAGTTTATTCCCAAGAATTTAATTCTCTTTGCTACTCTTGTATATGAGGTCTTATCTTTCATTATGCTGGCTTATGGCTGTTGTTTATATGTAGGATGACTGTTAGTTTCTGTGACTTAGTTTTATGCTACCTGTCCATTTGTTTTCCAGTAGATTCTTTTTTTTTAAAGGAATATAAAACTATTTATTGACCACTGTTCACCAGTATTCACAATAAAGTAAACAATATACAGTTGGATAACATTCTGATTACTACAAAGTTGTTTTTCCTGGCTGCTGCTGAACCAGTAAAGTCAATACTGAAATGACTTGAGTCTACATGTAAGAAATGAGTTGGGGTAAAGAAAAAACATGCATGTCAATTAGTCTAGATTACAAGTTTGTTCACCCATTTATGACAGCAGGCCCTAAACTGCCAACATTTCTAAATGTCTGACTAGGCTTCCATGAGCCAAGTCTTAGACATCCCACGAATCACAACCTTTCAGTCAATATAGCACACAGATTTCAACTTTTTTCAACTGTAAATAAGAATGATTTTGTCTTTCCTTCCTAATTATACCACAAATTGTTTTCTACTATCTAATTTTATTATTACAGATCTCAAGCAAAATCAATTGGATAATTTAAGTCTCTATAAATATGAGCATGCCTAGAATTAAATTATGATTTGAAACCTTCCAAATTGATATTTTTTTCTTATTAATGTCATGATAAGGCTCTGAATGACAAAGATTTTAAGTGTCATACTGCTGTACTTTTAGACTCAGATGGTGGGCCTGAAGGTTTGCTTAGGGAATTTAGGAGCTTTGGGCTGGTGGGAGGATAGAGTGATCCTCAAAGCAAGATGGATGTCAGAGGCATTGACAGGATTTAGAAATGACTTTGGTGCTGTGCTTGGGTTGGCAAGGCACAAGCAGGTACCAGATGTCAGGGTCACATTTCACTCTGACTTACTCCTGATGTTTGTACTTCTCTGTTACTCCCTTCTCTTCTTCCTTCTTCTTTTTGCCCTCCTGCTTGCCCTCCTCCTCCTCCTCCTCCTCCTCTTCTTCTTCCTTATTTTGTAGTTAACAAAGTTTAAGGAGGATTTTCAGACATTTAGATTGGACTTAAATCTTATGCCATCTTGAAGAACATTTAAAGTAGAAGACTGCAGTGGGTCAAGAAGGGAAACTCAAAGATAGTAGGGGAAATGTTTTAAAAACTACAAATCTGAGCAGTTGTCATAAATAGGGGTACTGTAGTATATCTGACCAGTGAGGGAGGGTCTTTGATGCTGGACCTCTCTTGGGAAGTTATTCGTCCCTTGAGAAAGCTGGAACCACAACATACCCCTCCCGTGACTGGCTGCCAGGCAGAATGCTGAGGACATGGAAGTTAGAGGACCCAGGGGAAAGCCAGTATGAATGAGATGGTGATTAATTAATTAGTGACAGGAATTTTTGCAGAGCACATTGAAGGTGTGCCATTGATAAAGATTCACTACTTCAAGTGACCTCAGTGTGACTCTGGACAGAGATTGCGAGCATCTGCAATTATTACTGCAGGATCACATAGAATACAATCACAGTTGGGTGAGGATCAGAAGTATGTAAACCACACAGGAGATCCACAGAACCTGTACAACAAGGGAAGAGAAAGGGACAGGATCAAAGCAGAGACAGCTTTCTCATCCACACTTGCTAGTAGTTTGGGACGACTGGAAGGGAAAATGAGAAGCACGGCAAATTCCGGTTGTGGTTTGTTAAATAATTTTGCTTGATCAACTGATTATTGATCAACGGTTTCATTTTATAGTGGGGATCCAGTCTTTGCTGGTATTGTTTTCAACAAAGTGTTGCTTTATCAAGTCCTCCAGAAATGGTTAGAAATAGTCAATTAGACAGGGAGGAACTAACAGACCATATAAACTGAGATTCCTGGGCCCCAAGTGGATGAAAATAGGCAGTAAAGAAAACCCTTTTTACAGGATATTGCTTTAATAAGTTTATTCCTGTTTGAGTATTTCAGTGCCATGTAGCCTTCAAAAGTGTTAGCCACAGGAGAACAAGGGCCTGAGAGATGGGATTATGAGATCACAGAGAATTATGCAACCTCTTGCTTCTTAATTGTTAGTATCCTGTGCTTTTTCATTAGTAAAACAGAAATAATATCTGCATCATAGGAATTTTATGAAATAATAAATAAATGATGTATGTAAAGGATTTAGCTTCATACTTGAAGCAGACTGAGTGTTCTGTAAGTGGTAATTAGTAGTATTACATCTGCATTTATAATAAACACTTGGCCTGGCCTGACCTATTACTCAACTTCCATTTTATTTTTCTTAACTGTTTAAACTGAGATGTGGAGCAAAATTAATTGCAATCCTTGATTTCTAAGATTCCTAGAAGATTTCAGACCAGAATTGCAATATCAAACTTCTGGTATGAATTGAATAACCTCAGCTATATTGCATCCCTTTGACCTGCTCCTGTTTGGGTGTTTAACATTGCAGGATAGCCTTTTCTGTCTGGGCCTAAATTGAAGAAAGAAAGAATAACTGCTTTTCTTTCTTCTTGTAACTGTGAAACCTGTAGATTATAGTCCTGCCTTTGAGGAGAATTTTAGAGTATGGCAATTTGGGAACAGAGGAGTCCCATTTGAAGCTCACATTTCGATAAAAACCAACCCATCCTCTTAAATGTTTTCTTCCTCTGTATGTTGTGTTTTGTTGATTTCCTGCCTTTTTTCCTCTTCAGGCTATATCTAGCTAATGATTCCTCACCAAACTAGTAAGGATATTTTCTCTTCCAGAAAGCTAATAGTTGGCTTTTAACCAGAAGGCATGGCTATCTAATCTATAAATTATTTTTCTTCTCATTTATTTTATGTATCCTTCTATTTTCTTGGTTTGTTCCCTGGTTCTGTTATCAGAAATCTGTGATTCTAGTTTTCTTCTTGTCACAATAACATTAGAAGTCATAAAGAACACTATCTTCAGGGTGATTAATTTAGTGGGAGATCCTTCAGATTGATTTAATCAGTATTGGGCAGAAAGAAACAAAACTTTTCTAATATTTCTGCTTATACCACATAAATTAAATTGGAAATAGTTAGACAACCATGTAAATGCATTCTCTTATCTTACTGGCTTTTAGCATAATTTACAACATATAACATCTGTTCTCTGCCAGAGTAAATCAAATTTACTCTCTCTTATCTTCAAGTTTTTCAATAGAAGGTGGAGGAAAAGTAACAAGCAATTAAGATACTTCAAGCTCCTTGCCTCAAGGCTAATCAGAAGCATACTCTATACTTTTGTAATAATACCTTGTAATTTCATGACTACAAACATTGTATTATATGCCTTTAGTCATTTGTAATATGACTGTATTGAGTTTCATTTATCAGAAAGGTTAAGGAGCTAATTTACTTTAGATAATTTCTTTACCCCAAACAGAACTCTTCCTACTTTTAAATGTTTTAATTGTCTGCTCACACAGTTTATAAATTTTTTATGGATTTTAGACCATCTTGATGACAATGAAACCAACAGTGGTGACAAAATCTATTTCAATAAATTGTGATTTTGATGGAAGTTATGCAATTAAAAAAATAACACCACCTAACATTTAGTTCCTACTGTGTTTCAAACGCTGTTCTAAATGCTTTGTTTATTTTAACACTTAACTATGTCCTTATAACAATACATTTATGTCCTCGATTTTCACAGAAAAAAAATGGAGGCTTAGCTTAAATGACTCCTCTAGGTCTCACTGACATTAAGTGCAGGAGTTGGGATGTGAATTCATGCCTAGCTTCCTATCCCACCCTCTTTCAAATACTCAAATTATCCTGGGCAAAATGCAGCAGATTAAAATGATTTTGACATTGAAACAAAATGTTGCTATCCTTGAAGTTAACTGTCTGCAAGACCTCTTCATAAATCTAGCCCAAAGAGGGCCTTCTATAAAGCTGCCATTAAACACTGTAATCTGTGGTGACAGATTCAAATGATTTCAGTTAAGTGTATCAGAATGAAGCAGTGTGAGGGGAGGGGTTGTGTTTATCTTCTTTGCTGATCTATTCTCAGTGCCTAGCACTGGACTTGGGACATAGTAAGTGCTCATAAAAACATTCATTGAATTAGATTAAAAATCAATTTGGTCTATATAAAAAGTGGTATTTTTTAAATATCACTTTTGGTAAAATTAATACTTTATCACTGTAAAGAATTTAGGCAATAAAGAAAGGAAAAGAAATCAGCCTAAATCCTGCTACTGTCCCTAAAAACAATCAGTGTTGACATTAGTAACCATCATTCCAAATATTATTCTGTGCCCCTATATAGAAAGTAAAATAGATAGTGTACTTTAAAAATGGGATTATACTACACAAGCTATTTTATTAAATACAATTTTAGTTTCACCAGCATTTTATTTATTTTTTAATTTTTTATAATCAATATTTTTTATTTTGATATTGTGGGGTACAGTTAAGGGTTAGGTATACAAATATGCTTCGTTCAGGCACCCTTGCTGATAAGAGGTATCTCCCTGTCCCCAGACAGATATTGACTACCGTTAATCCCATCTCCCTCCCCCCATAGTTTCCCACCACTGTCAGTCCTTTTCTTATAGTATTGCGTTGGATGTTCAAGGTCCACTACATGAGTGAGAACATGTGATACTCAGATCTTTGTTTCTGTGACAGGTCACTCAGTATTATAGACTCTAGTTCCATCCAGGTTGCTGCGAAATTCATGATTTTGTTCTTTTTTATGGCTGCATAGTATTCCATCATGTCTATGTACCACATTTTTTTAATCCAGTCCTCTTTTGATGGACAGAATGGTTGCTTCCAGGTTTTTGCTATTGTGAACAATGCTGCGATAAACATACGTGTGCAGGTATCTTTTTTATAGAGTGCTTTGAGTTCTTCCGGGTATATTGCCAGTA
>CAUYQG010268398.1:0-12880 GCA_963574415.1 Tarsius wallacei
CTTGGGGAGCCACCGTGACAGAGCTGCACACACATCGGAGGGACCGTGAGGGCGGCGGCCGAGGGGCCCCAGTGGAGAGAGGGGTCCCAGCAACGTCTCAAGAAGGCAGGCATGGAGTCCCAGCTGTGTGCCGAGGCTGTACGCTGGGCTGAGTCACACACACACACACACACACACACACACACCCCGAAGACACACACTGAAGACACACACACACTGAAGACACATACACGCACACTGAGGACACACAGAGGACACACACACGCACTGAAGACACACTGAAAACACACATGCACTGAAGACACACACACACAGACTGAGGACACACACACCCTGAGGACACACCATAGAGGACATACACACACACACACACACACACACACTGAAGACACACACTGAATACACACAAGCACTGAAGACACGCAAACACAGACTGAGGACACACAACACTGAGGCCATACACACACCCTGAGGACACACCATAGAGGACATACACACACATACACACACACACACACTGAAGCAATACACACACACTGAGGACACACAGAGGACACACACATGCAACGAAGACACACACTGAAAACACACACGCACTGAAGACACACACACACAGACTGAGGACACACAACACTGAGGCCATACACACACACTGAGGACACACAGAGGACACACACACGCACTGAAGACACACACGCACTGAGGGGACGCACACACAGCCTTTGCCTTCCAAGGACTGGCTCTCGGCTGTGTGTTACAAACGACATCGCAGCACGCACCTCCCAGGCCAAGCGTGAACGACGTGCAGATCAGAAGCGAGGCTGGGCGGGGTCCCCCAGGAGGAGGCTTCCCGGGCGCGAGCGAGGCCTGGGGGCAGAGGAGGCGGTGGAGGCCAGGGTGGCGGAGGCTTGACGAGAGGACAGCACAGACACGGGCGTGTGCTCTGCCGCTGGGCGACACACCAGAGGGACAGCGGGACTCCCGGCTGGGGCCTGACCCAGGGCTCTTATGAGCCGTCAGCCGGCCGACAGAGGAGGGCAAAACCTGCTGGCCCCAGCTCGCGTAGCACGGCTGGCAGGGGCCCGGCTGCAGATTGGTGGGACATGGCTGGGGTGGCCGGAAGGCCACAGAACGCCAGCGTGTCTCTGCCATGTCTTCTGCAGTGTCTGATCTGAGAAATGGATACGATGGCCACGCGTGGTGCATGCGGGTGGTGGCACGAGGAGGGCTGGTTGTATCAGGCGCTGCCTCGCAGGGCCGCGTGGGTCAGTGCGCCGACTCGGGTGCACCCCGTCCAGGGACAAGTCTGACGGCCACCCTGCTGCCCCGGGGGCCTCGTCAGAGAAGGGTGGTCGCAGGCTCACACCCGTGGCCTCATGACTCCACAGGGACACTTGCTAGTTGCAAGAAAACAGCCAGGGAGGCGTGTTGCCGGCACGTAGATAACCACAACACAGAAGCGACCGCAACGACAGAAACTCTGCACACATGTGGTATTTCATTTCCACGAAGGGTAGTGGAGGCATTGGAGGCGTGTTCCTGGTACCTACACACCGAAGGAAAGTGTTGAAAATGAACGTGCAAACAAAAGTCACTTCATTAAAACAGAACAACACAGAGAGAAGAAACCACCAAGTGCATGTGAAGGTAGACCTCATGGTGCTAGTCAGCGGGCCTGGGACGCACAGACGAGGCTACGTGAGGTCCAAGGTTGCCCGTGGGCATAATTGGCTTAGTTGGGAAGAGTATAACAACAACTGCAGTCACTCCAGGGGACCAGGATGGGACATGGTCTGGGGACGTCGAGGCAGAGTCCACTTGGTTCTGAAGAACTGGGCCAGTCTTGGCGTTTACAGCTGCCCACAACAACTGCTGTGAAATGGGGACTCCCGAATCCTTTGTCTTTTGTCAAAGCCACGAGGAATTCAAGTTCCTGGATCTGTTGGTCAATTCAGGGCCGCCATTGGTCAGGACGATCATGGCTTTTGACAGGAAAGTGTTTCACCCAAAGATTTGCGGAACTTCCTTCCTGCAAGATTTCAGTGGTACAGCGAGTATTGCAAAAGGAAACTGCCTTATAAATCATCAAAACACAGCACAATGTCCTCTGCTTGTCCTTCTCTGACTTGACTGGAAAATCATGTTGTGACCCAGACGTGCGTGGTCTTTTCTTAATGACCATTTGTTTTTAAAAAAATCTACTTTCAAATAAAGTCGATGGGAAGAACAAGAATGATCTTCCTGCTTAGAGAAATACATGTCCAGTACCCCATCGTCATCATGATCTGTTGATTGTTTGTCATGCTTCCGGCCACGGACTAGGTCCCTTACACACCTTCTCTCTCGTCCTACAGTAATCCTCAGTGGTCGGGAAACTCGGGCGGGGCAGGTAGGGGGGATTAACGGTAGTCAGTATCTGCCTCGGGGGACACACCTCATCAACAAGGGTACCTGCACAATGAATATTTGTATACCTAACCCAGAACTGTACCCCACAATTTTAAAATAAAAAAAAAATTCTCAGTGGTTTCCAGTGTGCCCATCTTAGAGGTGAGAAGTGGCAATCGCTAAGCCGGGAAATGGTGACATCTGTACTTTCATGTTCCACATAGGAAGACTCCCCATCTAGGGTAACTGTCCTCTCTCTGCAAAGGCAACTCTTAGGAGTCCCTTAAAAACAGTAACTTGGCCAGGTGCGGTGGCTCACAGCTGGTATCCCAGCACTTTCGGAGGCCAAGGTGGGAGGTTTGCTTGAGCCCAGGAGTTCAAGACCAGCCTGGGTAACGTAGCAAGACCTCATGTCTGCAAAAAGCCAGGAAATTGGCCAGGTGTGGTGGCACATGCCTGTAGTCCCAGCTACTTGGGAAGCTGAGGCAGGAGCATTGTCTGAGCCCAGGAGGTCGAGGTTGCAGTGAGCCATGATCGCACCACTTCACTTCAGCTTGGGTGACAGAGCAAACAAACAAAAAGACCCAGAGCTGAAGGCAGGGTGGGCCTTCTCCCCTGAAGTGCCATCAGCCTTCCCAGCAAGGAGGAGGCTGTGACTGACCTGTCCCCGGCCCCCTCTTGTTGCCCTGAGCCTGGAGGAAGGCATTGCACTGCACCAGAGAGGGCTGGGAGATGGACGGCAGGCCCTCTGGGGCCTCCACAGACATCCTTCTCGCAGCAAAAGCGCCATCCACCATCCTCAGTGCACTTCGCCTGGATCTCAGGGATATTGTGAGGAGCAACTTCAGCAATGTGGGACTTCTGGATGGGCATGGTGGCTCAAACCTGAAAGCTAAGCACTTTGGGAGGTTGAGGTGGGAGGATCACTTGAGGCCAAGAGTTTAAGACCAACCTAGGAAATGAGACTCCATCTCTACAAAATGAAAAGTAAAAATAAAAATAAATTAGCTGGGCACAGTGGCCCACACCTGTGGTCCCAGCTATTAGGAAGGCTGAGGCAGGAGGATCACCTGAGGCCAGGAGTTTGAGACCAGCCTAGGCAACATAGTGGGACCCCATGTTTAAAAAAATTAGCTGAGAGTGGTGGCACACACCTGCAGTCTCAGTTAATCAGGAGACAGAGGCAGGAAGATTGCTGGAGGCCAGGAGTTTGAGGCTGCAGTGAGCTGTGATCATACCACTGCACTCCGGCCTGGGCAGCAAAGTAAGACCCTGTCTGAAAAAAAAAAAAAATGAGGAAACGTGTGACATTACAGTGGCCTCTCACCCTACAAATCCTTGCGCAGCCCCTGTCTTGTCTCCATCTTAGGACAGCGCACGACCACATCTAGAGGCATGATGTTTACATTTGGGTTATCACGGCTCAGTGTTTTAAGGTGTGGCTAACACTAATGTTCTCTTCCATTTACATCAGCTCAATGATTTGTATATTTGAATGTTGCCTGCAGCCGATTTACCATGAGGAGATAGAGTTTTAAAATTAAAAACCACACATGCACATGTGTGCCTCGCGGTGAACTTGGCCTCTGAGCTTATGGCCGAATGACCCCCGGGAAGGGCGCAAATGGCACAGGTACAGCTGGTGACACCCGCGGAAGATGCCTCAAGGTCCCGCCTGAAGGGGACGCAGCCGCCCCTTCCCCCACGTCCCCCATCCCACCGTCTCACCTCCTCCCCCCACGAGCAGAAGAACGCACAAGCTGTGCTGCTGGTTGTTTCTGGAGTGGCTACGGACCACGCCAGCGCGTGCCAGGAGCTGTCTTGCACATCTGGAAGCCCATCTTGCACAGTCGCATGAGACACGGGCACGCGAAACTTAGGAAATCCAGGGGAACAGAGCCACGCTCGGTTGGTGCATGAAGGTCACCGAAGAAGGTGCTCCGTCATCAACAAAGGGCGGATGTCAGGAAAACGGCGTGCACCGTGCATGCACTTACCCTTTGTCTGAGCACGTGAGCGCTCCAAGAACATGAGTGCCCGTCTGTGGTGGATTTGAATCTGGGGCTCTCAATTTAAGAAACAGTTCCAGAGATTCTGTGAGATTCATAGACACACAGTCTGCCGGAGATGATACGTGCACACAATCAGGTTTGCTTTCTGCCCAGATCACAGGGAGGGAAGGAAGTGCCAGGTCCCGTAACTGGAGTCTGCAAGGTTGCACATCAGCAAGGCCCTGGGGAATCCTGCCTCCTACCGAAGATGCAGCAGTGACTCCTAGGCCCGGCACGGCTTCGGCCGGGACATGTGGGGCCCAGACCGCGCTCCTCTTTGTCTCCGTGCATTCACAGACGTTCGGCGAATTCTCATTAAAATGACTTCGAGTGCAGCAGAAAGACCTCGTGATAAAATAAATCCAGTTAAACGCACTGTGTGGCACTGCCTCATTTGCGTGATGCATGGACCTCGTGCTCCTCTCTCTGTCTCTTAACTGTGTACATTAGGTGATTCCTGCCAATTAATGCAGACGCCGCTTCTCCAATTGCTTTCTCGCTCTTCTTCAACATTAAAAATAAATACGTGCCATCTGTCTCATATCTGGAAAGCGATTCAAAGTGGTTACTTTTGTTTTCTCAGGATTACAATGCAGTTTGCAGCTCCAGTGCCTCTGAACTGGGAGGAAGCCCGGTCTCCCCTTCATCCACAGAGCCTCATTCCGAGGCGAATCCTGCCAGTGGAACAGCAGCCTGTCGTGAGAGCTGTGCAAGCGTGTCTCAAGACAGCCGTGTAGGGCAACGTTCAAAAACACGGCCTTTGCATCTAGGAGACCTGGACTGGGATGCTAAGGCTGTTGCTTCCTAGGTGAATGACCTCAGGAAAGGCGTACGACCTCTCGAAGCCTCAGTTTCCCTCACCTGTGAGATGGGCATACATCTCCTGTATACAAGTATTGCTGTGAGAAATATTGAGAGAGGAGATAGATAGATAACTAATAGAAAGGAGCTAGATAAGAGTTAGGAGATAGATAAATAGAGAGATGATAGGTAATGGATAGATTGATAGATGGACAGATAGGAGGGAGGTAGATAATAGATGATAGATAGATGTTGTTCCTAACTCTTAGTGAAGGCCTAAGAAGGAGTAGATAGTAGATACCATCATCTTCATCATCGTCAAGTGTTTCCAGGCAAATACTCTAGTTGGGCAAAGAAGGCTGGTAAAAAAAATAGTTCATGGTGGCATCACATTAAAACAAAAGACAGCTATGCATGAAAGCCGTGTTTTTCTCTATAGCAATTAAAATACAAAAGTAAAAAATGCTTCCCCCACGGCCTTGGCCATCCTTTGAGTATGTAGGTCAGCATGAATGCAGGATGGGCCAGGGACATAGCGACTTGGGTGGCCTTGGGTCCACCGATGGCTACACTCGCCCTCTTCTAAAAGTTGTTTCTCCTTTTAATGAAAGACAGTGTGTGAGAAAGCAACAAATGTCTGAGCGACTTCGCCGTAATTAGAAGGGCAAAGGGGAGTCTGAGAATGCTCCGTTTTCCGTTTTGAGAGCAATTTTCTTCAACGATTCTTTCTCCTGGAGCACAGAGCTCTCTGGATCTGAGCCGGGAGCGCTGGAGACGGTGAACGTGCAATTTTCAAGCCACCCTGTACTCACAGACCACAGAATTGCAGTGCCGGAGAGGACGCTGGACACACGTGACCGAGCCCAGACCATTTTAACCATAAGCAAATGGAGGCTCGGGGTGGCTCAGACAGTGGCCCAAAAGCACACAGCTCGCTGGAGCTAGAACATTGCCTTGCTTTTAGCTAGATTTCAAAAAATTTGTTCAGCAGACTGAAATTTTTTAGACGTCTATAAATACCCTGGGTTTGCAGCTGCAAAGGCAGTTCTGCTAACAGCCTTATTTGAGCATAACTTAGCTGTCGGGCGTAGTCTTCATATGACAAAGTGGTCAAGTCCGAATAGTAGCCAAGAATGATTATCAAGACTTTATTTAGACAGGGCAATACAACCATGAGTCATCTCGCCTTGTACTTCGGAATATAACACACCCGTGAATCCTGGCAAAAATGTCATCTGTTCCCTGCACTGTGGCCCACCGCAATGCATTCCAAATTGCTGGTATTTTTACCACAGTTATAGAAAGAAAATTATTTAAAATTCCTAATCTGGGCACGCATCTGAACGTCCCCTCTCCAATTATAAAACGAAAAGCAACTGGTGTAAGCTGCGCACGTTCAGAATACAAAGTTCTATGAGGCATGGCCGTGAGCACTTAAGCCCCTAAAATAGAAAACATCCTGACTGTCAAACTAAGAGCAATGCTGAGAAGCTGGTTCCCAGGGAAACACATTGATCTTATGCTATCACTGCCGATTGGCTTAGGATGATCTGAGAATGGACTCCTCCGTGGACCAATGGTTCTGATCCAGGCAGTAAGAGAAAACAGGCCGACATTTAAAGCTACTCTGGGGCCGGGTGCAGTGGCTCAGGCCTGTTATCCCAGCACCCTAGGAGGCCGGGTCGGGAGGATCACTTGAGGCTAGGAGCTGGAGGCCAGCCCGGGCAATGTAGTGACACTTCATCTTCAAAAAACTCAAAAAAATGAGCCAGTCATGGTGGTGCACATCTATAGTCCTGGGTACTCTGAAGGCTGAGGGGGAAGGATCGCTCGAGCCCAGCAGGTCGAGGCTGCAGTGAGCTCTGGTGGCACCACTGCACTGCAGCCTGGGGCACACAGCACGGAACTCTGCCTCCAAAAATAAAAAGTCGAAATAAAGCTACTCTCTAGACACGCTGTTCTCAGTGACAAAACACTGCCTATTTTATTTCCAAACGTTCTCTACACTCAATGCTTCCCACTGGACTTTTAACACAAAGCCACGAAGTCCTGGAGACACTCAGCCTTTTCCCTGGGTCGCCCTGTCTGAGCTGCACAGCCAGGGGTCAGGGAGCGTGGGAAGGGTTCTGTGGCCGGCGCCCCCTGGGGTGGTCCCGGCTCCCAGACGCACCTCAGCAGGGCACAGGCGGGTGTTGGGCAGGGAAGGCCCGGCTGTGACAGTGAGTGGCTGGCGCAGGCCTGAGCCCTGGGGAGGCAGAGGAACGGATCAAATGTGTTCCCTGCAGACGCCTCTGCCACACACTGCCTGGCACCACAGCAAGATAAAGCACAACATGGGCCCCCCCCACCCCCGGCGGTGCCCCCAGGGTTGTTTTTGTTGGTGCATTTCAGGGCGAGCAGTGTCAGGCCTGCTGACCACGCCAGGGCCCAGGCTGGGCTGGGGTAGGGAGAGAGATTGGAGGCCGGGGGAGACAGTGGTAAGCTGAGGGGCAGAGGCCGAGGGAAGCCGTGGTAAGTTGAGAGGCAGAGGCTGAGGGAGGCCAGGGCATGGCAAGTCGAGAGGCAGAGGCTGGGGGAAGTCAGGCAGTGGCAAGCCGAGAGGCAGAGGCCCAGGGAGGCTGAGGCTGGAGCCAGGCCATTGTGAGCCGAGAGGCCGAGGCCCGGGGAGGCCTTGGTAGGCCGAGAGGCCAAGAGAGGCCCAAGGTCCACAAGGCCCGCGCTGCACAATGGAGAGTTTCCAAGGAAGCTGGGGTGACTCAGGCAGCAGGAATGCGCTTCGACTGCCCCCCCCAGAAAAACAACCAGACTCCAGATGCTGATAAGAATTCTTTTATGTTATTCCAATAAAAAATACATTCATACAGAAATATAACAATCTTGCAAAAAACAATTTCAAATAAAATCTTGTAAAACAAAATTTTACAAAAATCTTACAAAGATTCTTTAGATAACAGGGTGCTTCCAAAAAAAAAAAAAAAGAAATTTCACTAATAGAAATTTTTTTTTTAACTTCAAGCAAAGTTTCTGCTTGATTGAGGCTCAGTCGTCACCTGGACAGAATGCAGTTCTTCCTGTACTTGCTGACTAGGGAGATCGCAGGCACCCGCCCGGCACCCACCCCACCCGGGCCCACAGCGCCCCGGAGCTTCAGAAGCGCAGCAAGCCGTGCGAGTGTGTTTTTTTTTTGTCTTTTGTTTACCTTCTTGCTTAATGGAATTGTTATGGCTAAGCACATAGCAGGACCAAAAAAGGAGTTTTTCAAAACCCAGCAAATCAAGCGCTTGGATTTTGAGTTGCCGAAAGAAAACCGCACCCCCCACCCCCCAGCAAAAATGAAATGAGTTCTTTAGGTAAGTGTATTATTCATCAGCTGATTAAAAGAAAACCAGTTGTGTGAGCTTTCATCATTGCTCATTTCCAGGAAGATCAAACAAATACCAGCCCAGCCAGACTCACATGTGTGTATATATATATAAAGAAGAGCTCCACACCCACAGCCAGCAGCTGGGAGAAGGATCAGCTGTCTGCGCTGTGGTATGCCAATTCGGGGAAATTACTCCTTGGAAAAACCGGAGGAATCTACATGCTGGAAAAAATAGCTTCATCTGCATAAAAAGTGTTCTAAAAAAGAATCCCTGTGATTAGCTGACTCTTAGGTTAGATCTTCTGATAAGGCTGAAATCCAAAATCAAAACCTTAGTGTGTCTGAGCCCCAAGGGAGTTCCAGTACGTCCTTCAGGCCACGTGGGGGTGGCCGGGGTCTCCTGCTCCAGACCCACCCATCACGGTGAGAGAGAATGCTGGGCCTTCTGGGGCAGATTCAACGCCAGGAAAGTCTTCAGCGAATCATTAAATGAAAGATAAAGCCTCTAGAAAAGTTAGAGCATACTTTTCGTTTTCACCTCCCTTATGGCCATTTTGAAGTATTTCTTCGCAGGCTGTGGAATTTTCTAGCTAAACATTCTAGTTTCTCCTTAAAAAAAATATTTATATATTATCTATATATAATATATATATATACACACATACACATACTATACACACAAATATACATACACAAGAATCCCGCCCACTTTTTAAAAAAAAGTAGTATACTTTCTGTATTACCAACAGATAGCTAGATAGATATGTGAAATTTGTGCCTTTTAAGCAAATACATTAACATTGGGTTTATTTATTTTTTATACTTCTGCGTCTGTAATATGTGTGAAAATGTTACATATTAAATACAGCCGGTGTGTGATCTATACAACCGTTGTGCAAGGTCTATATGAAAGTCTCCAGGTGGCAGAATCGGGCTGACTTTGCAATCATCACGTGTTTTCCATTTTAACACTGACAGGCAAGTCGTCTACAAGATTGAGCAAACACTGACGTGTTCAGGGGGCTTTCGTCTACTTGTCTTTGTGAAGGAGGACCTCAAGAGACTTGTTTTTCCGGATTACACATGGATACAGTACAATGCCAGGTGAAAAATGAGCCTTAATAAAGCATCCATCAGCCACACCCCTGTATGAAACCCCGCATGAGGGGTCGCTTGCATAAGGCACCATTATGAAGGTCAACAGTGCATTTGACAGCTAGAAAACCAGAAATTAGTCCTCAAGGCATAAATAAGAGAAACATAGCTGCATGAGAAAACAGTTTCTAAGCATTAGTGGTTGGATCCACCCAACTGAGAAAAATTTCAGGTCACGTTAGACCAGCAATTCCCGGCCCCGGCTTTTTGACAGTAAGTACGCGTCCAATTTCTCCAAAAGACATCGTCCCAAAATGCTCCCAAGAGTTAATTCAAAATCAGAATCACTGAAAAAACACCCTGGCGGCACAATGCCTTTCCGGAAGGGGAGCGCTACAACGTCGGGGGGAATGGTGTGCTGTGGGCCCAAAGGGCTGGGGTCACCGTGCCAGACACCCTGCATCTCACTGCTCAGCAGCTGGAATCGGTCTTGCAGTCCTGACTTGCGAATGGAAAAGCAGAGAGTTCCCCAGACCATGCATGACTGTTTTGCATTACAAGGAAAAGTATCGTTGTGTTATATTTGTAGATACACAGCTTATACAATGGGTTACAAATGAGCTCTGTCGTAGCAAGTGAAACGAGCTACTTGACACATTGCACGTTTAATAGCTGCACCAGACACTAAGACTTCCTCTCACGCCGGGAGGGGGAGGCCCCCCCCCACACCACTCACCACTCCGGGGTCCTGAGTTCCCACTCCCGCCCGCCGAGTTTTTCCTTCTTTTTTGTCTTTTTCTTTTTTTTGTTTTTTTGTTTGTTTTTGTTTTTACTAAGGTGCAGACACCCCCTCCCCCCAGGAAATGATCGGTGGTCATCTCATCTCATGGAACACTCCCGACACACACAACACTCAAGCTACTTTCTTCTGTCTCTCGCAGTCGTGCCCACCGCAAGGAAAAAAGTCGGTCTCATCATACAGTCAGTAATAGATCCTCAACAGACAGTCAACCCAGCCAGTGACATTCTCAGTGCACATGCTCACGGCAAAGGCTTGGCGCCACTCGGAAGGTTAGGTACCAGTGGCGAGTCCAGGGTCACCCACACGCCACGCACCACGGGTGCCAGCCGCTCCGGACAGGACTTGTTAGCCCTCGAAAGACCTTCCAAGGAGGGGCCCTGGAGGCAACTGGGTAGGGTGCAAAATGGCATGCTTTGGCTGGAACACGCATCCCTCCTTCCACGGCCGTCTCTCAGCCTGGAAGCCTCTTAGCCTACAGGAGTCTCCTCCGCGCCCTCACAGGTGCCGCTTCATGTGCAGGGCCAGGTGGTCAGACCTGGAGAAACACCTGCAAGGGCAAATCAGAAGCAAAGAAGTTAGGATTCCACCCCTTGCCGTGCTGCAGAGGGCTCCCGCTCTCCCGCAGGGCCCGGCCTGACCTCCCTGCGGGGAAGGCTATGGACGCTTCCCGGGACAGGAAGCTCCACCTTGGAGGAGGGCGGGCGAGGAGGTCTCCGATCAGCGCTGGTGAGTTCCCTGGTCGAACTGCCCTCACTTCTAACTGTCCAAACATGAAAACTGCTAGGAGGTGGATCTTCAAAAGGATCCGTCACATCTCTGTCCTGTGCACCTGGGCCAGGTCTTTCCAGCCACGGGCGATGGGTTTTCTAAGAAGTCCCAGCTTAAAACGAAATGTCAACACAGGGCAGGAAAGCGCCTGCCGTCCGCCACACATGCGCCTTGCCCTGCCCTGGCTACCGTGTGCCCGAGGCCCTAAGCTCCCTTCCGGAGAAGCCCTCACGCACGTACCTGTCACAGTGGGAGCATTTAAAAGGCTTGGCGCCGGTGTGCTTTCGGAAGTGCCTGGTTAACTCATCACTTCTTGCAAAACGCCACTCACACCCTTCCCATGAACATCTGTAAGGCTTTTCTCCTGGAGAGAGAGCAGATGACAAGCGGGCCGTGACTTCACTGACCCACGCCGTGGCGGGACGCAAGGCCAGGGTCCTGGCGGCCTCAAGAACTTGCAACGCGCTTCCATGAAGGACGGTCCCTGACCATCACAAGGTGACAAGCACTGGCTCTTTCCTGACCCAGTCTCAGGCCTCGAGCCGCTGTCCCGGGGACACAGCTTTGGCAAAGCCCATGCTCCCGTGATCAAAGTTAACGTGCAGCAATGACAGCTACTCGGACCAGCAGCATACTTCTGGATGAGGGGCCAACCCGCGGAGGGCAGAGTCTCACTGCCTTCTCCATGGAAACCACTTCTCTCAAGCACTATCTGGTTCGCTGCTCACTTCCCTGCAGAATGAGTCTCTATAGCTTCCTCTGGGACCGTCTACCTTTCTACAGAACTGAAGCCACAACCTTCTGGAAAACTCCATGCCAAGGCCTTCAAACCACTCTCTACATGGAATCAAGCCACCAAGTTGACTTCAACCCTTGGTCAGATTAAAAATACGAAACACTAGAAGTGCTACCTGGGGATGCAAAAAGTTGCCAGGCCAACCCTGGAGCGGCTGGGACAGGCCGGGACCCAGTTTTCAGGCCGCCGGGGTCCCAGTCCCAGCTGTCACCAAGTCCACGTGGGTCTCAGACCTGACCTCTCAGCAATGCGCCCTCCCACTGGTAAGACAAGCGTCTGCACCACCTGATGGCTACGATTCTCTCGGGCTCTAAATTTCCTGATTCTTCGCCAATTACGGTAGAGACTGTCATGGCATTTTTAAAAGGGCCTCTCGCTTCAGTGATGGCATTTCATTAAGAAGTCGCCGCTGTCGTTTTAAGTGGCATCAGGAAGCCAAGGCTGCACGACACACCGCGAAACTCCCAATAAACACCCACTGACCAATGCTCTGCCCACCGAGTGGACGGGTCCCCTGCGCCTCACACCACCGCCATCAACGCCAGCACCTCCATGCTGCTGGGGCCCTCCGTCCTGACCCTCGGGCTCCATTTCAAACTCCGAGGGGCAACTCTACACAACCCTGTGCAAGAACCCTGGCGGGCGGGCCTGGGGGCCCTGATCAACCGGGCTGCGGGGTGGGTGGAGGTTTGGGCGTCGACGGAGAGTGTGATCTAGCCTCACGCTCGTTTAATCGCAAAGTGTGAGCCATCCGTGTGACTCAAACGTCCGGTCTCTGGGATTCTACTCTGCAATCCAAGAGACCCGGGTCTTTG
>CAUYQG010268411.1:0-15844 GCA_963574415.1 Tarsius wallacei
ACAACAAACTAGGACATATAATCATACAGATACACAAGTTCACCAACCTCCTTAAGATGTACTGTTCCCTTACACAACCATGAGGTCTTAGCTCCCAAGTTGGAGGTTAGGCAGAGCTGGGTGGGTAAGTCACTGCAGGTCTCTGTCTGGTCACAGAGTTCCAGTTGTTCTCTGGTCCTGCTGTAATCAGGGGTGAGTTGGGGGAAGTGGAGTGCGAGACTGCTGGGTGTTGCTGGTCAGCATAGTGGTCAGGGTGGCTAGGGGGCAGGGCCGTGTGGCCACCAAGGGAGCCCAGAGCTCAAGGGAACCCTTGCACCTCCCTGAGCAGTGGAGGCTTGGAGCCAGGTGGGGTGCTTCAATCAAGGGGGGAGTCCGTAGCTCTGAGGGTCAGGTGTGTAGGGACTCTGCAACAGTGGCAGCTCAAGGCGGGGTTGGGCCCTTCAGCCAGGGCAGAGACCTGGAGCTTCGAAGTGCCTGGATAGGGGCCTGGAGTTCTGAGGAACCCGGGCGTGGACGCCAGCAGCCTCCGTGGGGTGGCGGCTCGAGGTGGGGCTAGGTGCTTTAGTCCAGGCAGGGGCCCAGAGCTCCCAGGCACAGACACTGGGGACCTCCACGGGGGCAGCGGCTCAAGGCAGGGCAGGCAGGCGCACAGAGTTCCAAGGCCCAGGTGCTGGGGGCCTGCATGGGCAGCAGCAGCTTTGGGCCTGGTGGGGCGCCCCAGGAAGGAATGGAGCCTGTAGTTCTGAGGGGCGGGCACCACGGCCACCCTGGGCAATGGCGGCTTGAGATAGGGTTGGACGCCTCAGCCAAAGCCGGGACCCAGAACCCCAAAGGGCAGGTGGCCAGCGGCAGCAGTGGCTTTGGACCCCGCACAGGGCACTTCAGCCAGAAATGGAGCTGGTGTCTCTGAGGGGTGGGCGCCTAGAGCCTCCCTGGGTGGCAGCAGCTTGAGATGGGGCTGGGTGAGGACCCAGAACCCATGGCGGGGACCTGGGACTCTGAGGGGTTAGCACCGGCCACTGTTTTGTGTGCCCCAGCCTGGGTGGCAGGTCGGAGTTCCGAGGCTTTGTTTGGGGGGGGCGGGGGCTGAACGAGACAGCAGCGGCCTTGGGCCTGGTGGGGTGCCCCAGGAAGGGATGGAGCTTGCAGCTCCGAGGCGCGGGCACCACGGCCACCCAGGGCAACGGCGGCTTGAGATGGGGTTGGGCACCTCAGCCAGAACAGGGACCCAGAGCTCCAAAGGGCGGGCGACATGCAGCAGCCGGGCCTCTGGACCCCACGCAGGGCACTCCAGCCAGGAATGGAGCTGGTGTCTCTGAGGGACGGGTGCCTCTAGCCTCCCTGGGTGGCAGCGGCTTGAGAGGGGCCTGGGCGGGGGCCGGAACCCTGGGGGACCCGGAACTCCAAGGGGCCAGCACGGGCCGCGGCGGTGGGCGCCCCCGTGGGGCGGAAGCGCAGAGTTCCGAGGTGCGGGCGCTGGGGGCCTGTGGGCAGCGGCGGCCTTGGGCCTGGCGGGCGCCCCAGGAAGGGAGGCAGCCTGTAGTTCTGAGGGGCAGGCGTGCAGGGCCTCCACGGGCTGCCGCTGCCTGAGACTGGGCTGGGCGCCCAGCCGGGCCGGAGCTGGCAGCAGCTGAGTGCCGGGCAGGCCAGGGTAGCCAGCCAGGGAACTCCGAGGGCCACAAGGCGGCACTGAGGCCTCCACAGGTAGGCGGCGGGCAGCTTGGGGCCGGGCGAGGCGGTGTCGCCTGGGAGGGAGCTGGGAGCTCCATGCGGCTGGGGCTGCGGTAGCCGGCCATGCCGGGGACGGAGGGTCTCCAGGCCTCGGTGGGCGGGGGGGAGGGTTGGGGGGGTGGGGGAGGGTTGGGGGGGGGAGGAAAGCAAGAGTCTTTAGGGAAACTCACTTTCGGAGAATCTCACGGTCCCACCTGTGCCGTCGCCATCTTACCGGAACTCCAGAAGATAACTTCTGTCAAACATACCCAGGAATAAAATATCAAATAATCTTAAATCAGCTTCTTCCAATTAGCTTGGTGAGTTTTATAAGTAAATTGAATGAAATATTTGTTAATTACTTATTCAGGAAAATACTTGAAAGTTTTGTGAATCTTTCAAAGTTTGTCAGGCAATCTTTAAGGATTAACATACTTTTTTAAATGCCTCAGAAGCAGCATTATGCCATTCTCTTCAGAATTAAAATGGATTAAAAAATGCTAAAATACTAAAAAAGACACAAAATGCGTATTGATATGTGATCATAATAAAAATTAGCAAAACATATTCCTAGATAGTATCATCAATTGCATTAGAAATTGTTTTATCATTTCTTCAACAAAATTAAAAACATCACAGACTTTAAAAATATTGATCCCTCTGTCTCAGTCTTCATATTCTGAGATGGTTGAGAGACCAATTAAAAGACTACTTAAATTTTTATTTGGGTTCCATACAGTGGTATATCAGGATTGTCCTGTTTACCAAACAAAATATGTACTTTTTTCTTCCAAAATTCATAGGTTGTAGAGAATAAAGATAAACTTGGCAACATATGATATTTGGAGCTGCCTATTCCAATGAAGAGAAAAAAACTAAATGAAAAAATATTGCATTTCTATCTTAGACCATTTTGTGCTGCTATAACAGAATATGTAAGACTGGGTAATTGATTTAAAAAATCAGATTTATTTCTTACAGTTCTGGAGGGTGGGCAGTTCAAATTCTGAAGGCCTGCATTTAGCAAGAGCCTTCTTGCTGCATCATTCCATGAGGAAAGATGGAAGGCCAAGAGAGTATGTGCACACATAGGAGATGAGGCCAAATTCATCTTTATATCAGGGACCCACTCTGAGGATAAACAAACCATTCCCACAATAACAAAATTAGCCCACTCATGAGGAAAAAGCCCTTAATACCTAATCATCTCTTAAAAGACCCACTTCTCAGTACTTGCACTGGGGATTACGTTTGCAACACATAAACTTTGTGGGACACATTCAAATTATAATAATTTCTAATGCTTGTGTGAAAATATATTCAAAATGGCAATGTGAAAAACAGTTGAGATGTAAAGATAAAGAGAAATGAACAATAACATAGGTAACAAAGATATTCCTTCAAATCAAAGAGAAAATGAGGTATGATTACTAAACATTTCATAAACATGACATATCCCATTTTATTTTAAAGTCGTACATAAGAGACTAAATAAAGGGAAGGAGGAAGAAAATCTCATTTATTGAATCCCATTCTGTGACATGCATATATTATCCCTTCTATCATTTTATAATAACTCCACATGTAAGGAAAAAGAGGCTGCTATGGTTTGAATGTGTCACCAAAGTTCATGTGTTGAAAACTTAATTCTCAATGCCAACAGTGTTGATAGGTGCCTTTAAGAAGTGATTAATTCATGAGGGCTCTTCTTTCATGAATGGGTCAATGTCATTGTTTTGGGAGTGGATTGATTATCATGGGAGTGATTTTGTTATAACAGCAAGTTTCATCTTTTCTTGCTTTCTCATGGGCACTTTCCCATCCATGTGATGCCTTCCACCATGTTATGACATAGCAAGATGACCTTCACCAAATGCCAATACCAATATCATGCTCTTGGACTTCCTAGTCTCTAGAAGATTAAGCCAAATAAATTTCTGTTTATTATAAATTACCGTGTCTTAGGTATTCTCTTACAGCAGTACAAAACAGACTAAGACAGGGTTCAAGATAAATAACTTGCTCAAAGTTCTTGGAAAATAAGGTTTTTCTAACTCTCAAGTCAGCGATCACAACTCCCATTCTATTTCGTCTTAAGCATGCTAGTGTATTTGCACAACACAAGGCAGAACTCATTATATAAATAATAACCCTTTAAACTAGAAAGAAAATATCATTATTAACCCCAGTTTTAAAGAGATGAAACTGTTAATCTTCTGACTTTATTAAGGTAAATAGTCCAGAAGTTTTTAATTTTTTAACCACACTCCTCTCCTATAGCTGTGAACTTTGTTTTTCTTTTTGACATATAATTTAAATTGAAAGCAAACAAAGTCATTTTTATACTTTATTTTAAATGTTTGCAAATAAAAGTTTTTAATATGTCTTTGGTAGAGGGTTTTATCTTTTATTAGCTTTCAACATGTGAAATGGTTCTGTATGTTATGAAATTATTAGTAATAAATAAATACAAGATAATGTTCAAATGTCTTTTTCTTATTGTATTGAAAAACTAATAATAAACTTCTTTTCTTACAGATATTTTTACATTTTAGAACAATATAATACATTTGCTTTACAGGAGAATTTTTAATATCTACTCTAATAAAATTTTAAAAGTTTATATTCGGAGTATAAATCCTTCAGAGTTATTCTTCATTCTCACCCACATCTATTTAACCTTTTAATGTCAACTTTCCCTGTTTGTTTTATTTTATATGTTTTCTTAGACATACTCTGTACGTGTGATGAGAACTTTATTCTCTGTTTAACCTGGAAAGAAAAATGTTCCTTTATGTAATAAATGAAATCTACCGTTAAGCTTTATTTGCTGTGATCTTCTTGGCCATGGCTGAGACCTACCAGCTGACTGAATGCTCAGCTTGACTGATATATCATAGTTCAACTGTTAGAACACAGGGGCAGGGGAAATTATAAAAAATAACCTGTTTTTTCTTTTTTCTTTTTTTTTTTTTTTTTTTTTTGAGTTGGAGTCTCACTCTCGCCCAGACTGGAGTGCAGTGGCCTCTCCCAGCCACCTCAGCCTCAACCTGCTGGGCTCAGGCGATCCTTCCACCTCAGCCTTTCAAGTAGCTGGAACTACAGGCGCGCGTACCACGCCCAGCTAATTTTTAATTTATTTTAGAGATGAGGTCTCGCCAGTTGCCCAGGCGGATCTCGAACCCACGGGCTCAGGCAATCCACTCACCTCAGCCTCCCCAAGCGAGGGATTACAGGCTGAGCCACCGAGCCCGGCTCTATCTGTTTTTTCATATGGGGCTAGTTTATTTTAGCTTTGTGTTAAAAGACTTATTCTTCTCCTCCTTTTAACTTTTTATACAATTTAAAAGTGAATCTTTAAAACCAGAGGTTATTTATTAAGTAATAATCTAAAATGATCCCTCAACAATAATTAATTATATATCCCCTTTAATTCTGCTCATTCTTGATGCAGATGTTTGGCTTATTTCTCTTCCAAGACTCATCATTCTGGGTGAGTAAGAATAAGTCGCGTAGTCATGTTCAGTTACAGAGACTACTTATTATTTTTTCTTTATTTTTTGGAGTAGTTTATTTACTTATTATATTTTCTTTACTTTTTGGATAAATAAAAAAACAAGTAAGTAAATAGTTTATTTATTTATATTTTCTTTATTTTTTTGGAGTAAATAGTTTATTTACTTATTATGTTTTCTTTAATTTTTTGGAGTAAATGTTTTGTTTTTTCAATTTTTCATCTACTGCCTGTTTATATTAAATCAGCTCATTTAACATAAAAAAATTACAAAAGAAGGTTAACATAGCCTGCAATACTACTATACTAACATATCTACAATGAACATTTTGGGAACAAACCTTTAATGTATTTTTTTATGTATGTGACCATGTTTATTTGCATGAGTGTGTGTTTAAATATTTAAATGTGAAGCAACTCTACTTTTAATTTGTAGTAATATTTATACACTTACATACATTTTTGTACTTTAAAAAATGGGATTTCTTTTTGCATGCTGGCATTATGCAGTCATTAGTGATTGCATAATGTTTCACTAAGAGGATGAATCAGAGTTTATTCAAGTATCTGCCAATGGGTAGGCATTCACTATGCTTCCAGATTTTGCCTTCCTTAGTAATGTTGCAAAAATTGTTGTTTTATATATATTCTTATATTTTGGTAATTATGAATCCATGAAATACAATTCATGAGTGGGTTTTTTTGTTTAAAAAATATAAGCATTTATAATTTAGTACATATTGAGAAGCTGTTTTCCACAGTGACTCAAAATTCACATTCCCACTAATGATGTATGTTATTCATTTTTATCATTCTATTCAACATTAAGTAATTCAATTTTATGTATTCATTTTTGCATTGAGTTATACGTTTATTTATAATTTGACCAATCTGCTAAGTGATATATAATGTCTAATTGTTTTCTTAATATGCACTGTTGTGATTATTTGTTGAATTTGGGCATTTAAACATATTTGCTGACCATTTTGGTGTTCTCTTTATTGAAATTCTGATTTGCATATTTGCCCACTTTTCTACTGTTTATTGTCATTTCCTAATTAATATTCAAGAATTTGTTGTAAAGCATAGATATTATCTCCTTATCTTCAAAGTCTCTGAAGATATTTGACTTTACATGACTTTTGACTTTGTGGTATATATTTATACATAATTTTTATTTTTGCCAAATTTATCTTTCTGACATATGTATTAGTTGAAGTTATTCATCATTAATAAAATTTTGTTGTTTATTTTATACTTATATATTTAATTAAAGTTAAAAACAAACTATCTGAAATTTAAATTTTATTTGTGGTTATTATAGAGGTGAGGGTTTTTGTCAGTTTATAAGCAGTTATTATGGCCTCATTTATTTTATTTTATTTTTTTAAATATTTTATTTTATTTTAAAATTGTGGGGTACAATTCAGGGTTAGGTATACAAATATTCATTGTGCAGGTACCCTTGTTGATGAGGTGTGACCCCCCTTCCCCAGGCAGATTTCCTCTACTGTCAATCCCATCTCCCTACTCTCCCTCCCTCCTGCAGTTTTCCGCTACTGTCAATCCTTTTCCTATAGTATTATGGTAGTTGTTCAAGGTCCACTTATGAGTGAGAACATGTGATACTCAGTTCTTTGTTTCTGTGAAAGATCACTCAGTATTATAGACTCTAATGCCATCCAGGTTGCCCAAAGTTCATGATTTTGTTTTTCTTTATGACTGTGTAATATTCCATTGTGTATATGTAGCACATTTTTAAAAATCCAGTTCTCTTTTTATGGGCAGCATGGTTGGTTCCATGTTCTTGCTATTGTCAACAATGCTGTAGTAAACATACTACAGGTATTTTTTTTGTAGAGTGATTTGAGTTCTTCCAGGTATATTCCCAGTAAGCAGATTGCGGGGTCATATGGAAGGTCAATTTTTAGAACTTTTAGGAATCGCTACACTGTTTTCCACAAAGACTGTACTAGTTTACACTCCCACCAACAGTGTAGAAGTGTTCCCTTTTCACCACATCCTCTCCAGTATATGTTATTTTTTGAGTTATTGATGTTGGCCATTCTGACTGGAGTTAGGTGGTATCTCAGTGTAGCTTTAATTTGCATCTCCTTGGTAACTAGTGAGGCTAAATATTTTCTCATGTATCTGTTGACTGCTCATACATCTGTTTTTGAGAACTGTCTGTTCATTTCTTTTACCCACTTTGTAATGGGAATGTTTGTTTTATTTCTTTTCAGCACATTTGAGTACCTTGTAGGTCCTAGATGTTAGGTCTTTAAAGCCAAAGAAACCATCAAGAGAGCAGAGAGACAGCCCACAGTCTGGGAAAAAATATTGGCCTCATTTATTAACTAAATTCATTTTCCCTTCTCAGTTGAAATGCCTCCAGAGACATATATCAGGTTCCTATTTATAATCAGATCAAATACTGAAATATTTGCTATATCCTTAATTTATTTATTTTTCTCTCAATGAGGCAATACCATCTTACTTTGATTAGAATATATATATATATATACATGTGTATATATATATATATATATTTTTTTTTTTTTTTGAGTTGGAGTCTTACCCTGTCTCCCAGGTTGGAGTGCAGTGGTATGCTCATGGCCACTGCAGCCTTGAACTGCCAGACTCATACAATCCTTCCACCTCCACCTTCCAAGTAGTTGGAATTACAGGCACACGCCACCACACTTGGCTAATTTTTAAAAATTTATTATAGAGATGAGGTCTTGCCAAGATGCCAGGCTCGTCTCAAAGCCCTGAGCTCAGACAATCCTCTGGTCTCTGCCTCCCAAAGTACTGGGAGCCACCATGCCTGGCGATTAGGATATATTTGGTGTAATATATATTATCTGGTAAACTTCACACTCTTCAACTTTTTAATTAAGTTATTAGATATTATTATATATTTCTACTTCCATACAAAATGTGACATTGAAAGGAGATAGTCAGAAGCTGGCTAGACAGATAGACAGGGAGGGTCTTGAGGAGAAACAACATCTGCAAGAATACCCCTGCACCACCCTGTTATATAACTAGCAATTGAAAGTGTGGTCAATGTGGTTAAGAACATCCTCTTAAGTCAAGATGTTTTGTTCAAAGGGACTTTTTGCCATTTGAATGCAGGCACAATAGCTTAGCTAAGTGTCCTAACTTGTCCTCAGCTTATTATAATGTCATTAGCATGACATGAGGTTTTACCCTCCCCCAGTGGACTTTTCTGTGGTATTTATGGGTAATAATCAAGATGGAGTAACTTTGGACAAGGGAGCACATGTGCAAGTAAAAGGCTGGGACCAGGAAACAGCTTAGGGGATGAGAGGTGGGTAAGATGCAAATGAAAAAAATGTCCCTAGAAAAGAGAGAGAAAAACCCAGCACACTTCCCCACTGCTGGTAACCCATTTAGGGCCGCCTCTCTTTTTGAGAGCTTTCTGTTCCTTTCATTATCCTTTGGTGTCTACATTTCTTAATTTTCTTGGTCATGAGACAAGAACTCAGGATCTAAGTTGACAGTGCAGTTGAAAATTCCAACAACAATATTTTATTCAAATGTAAGAGAAGTCTTTATTGTGTTTTTTGGTTCAAGTAGAATATAAATATTATATGCAATGCAATTTTATTGTCTTTCTATCTAAGGATATTTATAGCCCACAGATTGTCTAGACTTTCTGTCCAGAACTTCCAAATAAGCTACTGATACTATAAGTGAAGTTCTTAGAGTTTATACTTCCAAATTCTCTTGTGCAGCTTTATATCAGGACAGCTCTTGAAAGTATCCAAGGTCATGGGTCAGCTAAGTCCTGTTCAATGGTAATCACCAGGTTTCAAATACTACATCAGAAATTTCCCCAAGATGCAAAAAATTGTTCCTCAGAAAACTGTGGGTCTGAAATGTGATGATGAATGATTCACTAATGGCAAAATAAAAATCATTTCATGTGTCTATGAATATATAGGTTGGCATCTAAATGGAGAATTTTGAATGCTTGCAGTAAGTAGGTAAGCACTTCACTGCTAACTTAATTTAGAATTTCCAAAAGAAAGGGGAAATACTTTATGGACATTATACTAAAATTATGTTGTGGGTAGACTAACAGTTGATTAAAGAGACCTCATTTGTGATTTCTGCTATATAACCACATACTTTAATCAAATATTTGTTAGATCATTGGAGCAAACATAGATCAGGATTGACCAAAAAAAAATAAAATCTGCATATTTCCTTTAATGTCCTTATTTCTCCCCTGGATTAAGAACTGGATTAGGTATCCCTCAAGTAATTTTTTACACTTTGATCATCTATTTTCATAAAAATGTTCCCTCTATTCTGTAGGCCTAATATATAAAGTTACTGAAAAGGTTTAAACAATTTTACTTTTTCATTTCCTCCTTAAAAAAACTGGTGAAAATTTTTAAAACCTGGCAAGGCATGTGAAAAGTCTCTGTTCTAATCAAATTCAGAGTTTTTTCACTGTTATAATTCACATTTTGTAAATTATCAGGTTTTCTGTCCCAGAAAAAAATTTAATCAACTGACTTTAAATTAAAATCATCTGGAATTTTTTTTTTATGTAGAAGGTACATTTTTAGATTAATGAATGTTGCATTTAATTATGGTTTAAGGATCCATCAAAAAAGAATTTCTGAGATGTAAATTTTAAAGCCACAATTATATAAGAACCAAAAACAGTCATTGTGAGAGATTAGGCTCCGAAGTTAGACTGGATTTTGGTCCATGTTCCTCAGACTACAAGCCATTTGGCTTTTGGGGAAATTAATCATTCCTTGTACCTTTAGTTTTTACATACCAAACTCAGAAACTGGATTTCTCATATACTGCTATATGTGAAACAGTACAGTCCCTTTGAAAATACTTTGGTAGTTTGTTTAAAAATTAAACATATACTTACCATATGACCCAGCAATTGATCACTGCACATTTGTCTCAGAGAAATGAAAACTTATATCTGCATAAAAATTTGTACACAACTTTTCAGAGCAATATTCTTTGTAATAGTCAAAACCTGGAAACAACCAAAATATCTCTAAATAAGTTAATGGTGAAACAATCCGTTTTTGTGAAATACCATTAAAGATCACCATCAATACATGAAATACTGCTTAACAAACAACAACAACAACAATAACAAAAAGAAACTTGATACCCACAAAACTTGGACAGATTTCAAGAGCATTATGGTAAGTTAAAAAAAACCCAGCAATGTTAATAAGTCATTTACTATATGATTCCATTTTTGGTTAACCCTTGGACAATGCATGTTTGAACTGCATTGTGTGCTTATATGCAGATTTCTTTCTGCCTCTGCCACCTCTAAAACAACAAGGCCAATCCCTTCTCTTCCTCCTTCTCAGCCTCTCAACATAAAGATGACAACGAGGAGGAAGACTTTTATGATGATCCACTTCCACTTAATGAATACAAAATATGTCTTCTCTTCCTTATGATTTTCTTAATAACATTTTCTTTTCTCTAGCTTACTTTATTGAAAGAATACAGTAGATAACATACAAAATATGTATGAATCGACAGTTTATGTTGTCAGTAAGGCTTCCAGTCATCAGTAGGCTTCCAGTAGCTAAGTTTTGAGGAAGGGTCAAAAGTTACATGCGAATTTTCAACTGCATGGGGAGGTCAATGCCCCCTAAGCCCAATATTGTTCCAGAGTCAACTGTATATATTTATATAACTTCTAAATGAAAAAAAAAGCATATAGAGAGATGAAAAACTGAGTAATAGTGCAGGAGATAGGGATAGTGAGGCGGCAAAGGAGTAGATGTAACAATAAAGGGGAAGCCTGGGGGAAGAGATTTGCAGTGATGGAATAGCTCTGTATGTTGATTGAAGTGGTGCTTACATGAATCTGTATTTGTAACAAAGTGATATAAAACTATGAACACACGTTGTCTCAATGTCAAATTCTTCAATTATTTTGATGTTACACTATATCTATTTCATATGTAGCCACTGGGGGAAACCAGAGGAACGGTAGATGGGACCTTCATACTGTCTTTGCAACTACCTGTGAATTTATCATTACCTCAAAACAAAAAGTTAAAAAAAAACAAGGCTAAAATAAATAAATAAATTGACACAGGTAAATTGCTTATAAAAATATCACATGAGTGCTCAAAGTTATCGTTATTGTTTGTTTCGTAACAATAATTTAGAATACTTAATTTTGGGTTGCACTGACAAACACATGTATTTCTTTTTTAAAAAAAAATCCAATTCAGTTTCGCACATTGTTACAGCCAAGTTTTATTCATTCATGTGATACATTTCAAATACAGAAAGAAAAATTCAAGCTCTTAAGAATATCAGATTGAGGGAGTAGCTATGAGCTGTAATCGAAACACAAAATTCCTTCCTGATTTAACTTACTCTCCTCTAGTTCTCCACCTGTACCCACACTTCTGAAAATAGCTGGGAAAAATACAACCATATTCACATGTCACACTTTAAAACCATGACACAAGCTTCAAATGAGCCTTCAATGATGCTTGTCAATTTGTTTAATCTATCTACCCTCTTCCTATCTTAAACCATTACTTTATACTCTCCTTTCTCTTCAAACCTTAGTTATTTCTCTCCATACGCAATCTAAACTTCTAAACTTCCTATTTTATTGAGAAAGTCAAAGCAATAAGAAAATAGCATAAAAGTTTCTATTTCTGTATTCCATTATCTTCTTGCATCTGCATTCCTGTTTCTGAATTTGTTTCTGTTGTTCAAATTAAACTGTTCACTGGTACCTAAAGGCAATCCACTCCTACCTTAGAACTCATCACCCTTTTCACAGTTTAGCACATCATTCTAGGAATTCTGTTATCGCTACTATGTCATCACATTTTTCATGGGCATGGTCTTAATTCTTCCTTCTAAAAAAATATCATATCTAGAACTTATCCTTCAGTGATTCACTATTTCTCTAGTCCAGGGGTCCCCAATCCACCCCCCACCCCCACCACCGTTTTGTGGCCTGTTAGGAACCAGGTCTCACAGCAGGAGGTCAGTAGCAGGAGAGAGGTTTTATGTGTGTTTACAGTTGCTTCCTGTTGCTCGCATTACTGTCTGAGCTCTGCCTCCTGTCAGATCAACACTGAAAAGCCTGCTTCTGTTTCCAACATCCAATCTTTGTGAAGCTGGGTGTTCCGCAGTGACAGCAACTAAAATGAAATTACTGAGAAGACTGGACATAAGCAACACAGGTGTCACTGTCTCCCATCGACCCCAGATGGGACCTTCTAGTTGCAAGAAAAAAAGTTTGGGTCTCGCATTGATTCTGCATTATGGTGAGATCTATAATTTCATTATATATTGCAATGTAATAATAATAGAAATAAAATGCACAATAAATGTAATGTGCTTGAATCATCCTGAAACCTTCTCCCCCCTTCCCCCATCCCATCCATGAAAAATTTGTCTTCCACGAAACCAGTCCCTGATGCCAAAACTGTTGTGGATCTATGCTGTTGTCCCTTTGAAAGATCATTCCTTAAATTAGTCTTCTATACCTTTAATACTCAAAGAGTGGTCCTTGAATCAGCAAGATCAATACAATCCGTGAAATTGTTAGAAATGCAAATCTTGAACCCAGATAAATTAAATTTGAATCTAAATATTAACAAGATGCTTGAGTGATTTGTATTCACCTTAAACATTGAGAAGCTCTGGTTTATGCATGTCTCCAATCTCATTTTCCTTCTCTCTCTTAAATCTTTCCAAATAAGATTTCACTCCCAGAATTTCATGGAGATTGTCCATAATGCCACCAATAACCTCCTCATTGATACTCAATCTAATAACCAATTCTCAATTATTGTCTTACTCTAAGTACCAACATTTGAGAAAACGGGTCACTTTTCCTCCTTGAAATTATTTCTTCACTTGGCTTCTCCTACAGAGTCTTCTTAATGGTATTCTCCCTTGTTAATCTTCCTTTTCTTCCAAACCCATAAAAGCGTTCAGACCTTAGATATTTCCTCTTCTCTTTTACACTCGTTTCTTTACAAATAACATAAATTAAATTTCGCTATAGTCCAATAGCTCTCAGCTGTTTAACTCTGACTCTGTGTATGTTCCCTGGTTTTAGACACAGCATTTGCAAACACATCCACTGCTCCTACACTTGGATGTCTAACTAGGCATTTCTTGCTTAATATGTTTAAATTTTGTCATGATATTCCTCCATAAAACTGTTGCCTCTTCAGTCTTCCCATTTTCAATAACAGCTCCATCTTCCAATTATTCAAGAAAAACATCTTTAAATCATGATTGTTTCTCACTCCTCTATTCACCAACTTATCAGTCAAGCTAGCATATTGGCTCAATCTTAAAAAAATATCCAGAATTCAATTGCTGTCATCGGTTTCACCACTATCACCATAATAAGATCTCTTGCTTAGATCACAATACACAATCATCTCCTTTCCTTCTCCCTGATTTCATTGGTCTCTGCTTAAAATTTATTCTTAACATAGCTTCCAAAGTGTTTCCTTCAAAATGAAATTTGGATCAAGGGTTTAAAACCCCAAAGAACTGCCACTCCATTCCAAGAAAAGCGATGAAGAGCATGGTCTCCAGAGCACAAGGTGGTCTGGCCATTGTCGCATCTTTGGCCTTGTTTCACACAACATAACACTTTGCTCTTTCCGCTCTTGTCACACTGACCTTATTTCTGCTCTTCGGACAGGTCGGTCATCCTTCCATTTTTAGACCTGTGGATCAGCTGTCGACCTGGAATTCTCTTTCCTCAAATATAATCCTGGTCTTTTACCTACTTCACATCCTAAATGTCGACTTTTCAGTGAGGCAGTACTCATAGTCCTCCTCAGGCTAATCCTTTTCTTTGCCTGGTTTTAAAATTCTTCATGTGACTTATAAATTGTTACTATACCATATAATAAGAACTTTTTTTCTCATTTACCACGTTTCTACCCCTCTATATTGAATGCACGTTTTTATTTCTATGTTGCTTCTATAACATTAAGCCTGAAAACTGATAGTTAAATATTTATTGGATTAATTAATATTTACTATTTGTTGACAATGTATTCATTGTGAACAATTATCATTTTGGTTTCCTCAGTGCTTGCTGGATCTATAATTTACTGTCTGCCATTATGTTGGAAAACTCTTGGTCATTATTACTTTAAATATTTCTTTTGCTCATTTTTTCTTTCTTCTATGTTATTGCAAGCACACACATAATACATCTTTTGAAATAACCCCACAGTTCTTTGATGTTGTGATCTTTTTTTTCCTGTATGCATTTCAGTTTGGGACATTTCTACTAACTTATCTTCAAGTTCACTGATTATTTCCTTTGCCATATCTAGTCTACTAATAAGCAAAGACGTTCTTCATTTCTGTCACAGTGATTTTTATTTCTAGTATCTCCTTTGGATACTTTTTTTAGAGTTTCTATCTCTTTGTTTACATTACCCATCTATTTTTATGTGTTGTCTACTCTTTCTTTAGAGTCCTCAACATGTTGTTTTAGTTATTTTAAATTCTAAGTCTGGTTCTAATACTTGCTTTATCAGTTCATACTATTACTTTTATTTTTTTCCTTTTAGCGCACCTTGTAATTTTTTGTTAAAATCAGATATGTTGTACCAGGTAATAGGAACTGAGGTAAATAGGTATGAAAGATTGGTGTGAAGATTGATGTCAATCTGGCTAGCAGTTGGACTTTTTAAAAAATGCTTACTATTGCTGTAGGACCAGAGGCTTCAAATTTTTCTGAAGTTCTTGTTTTTGTTTTCCCCAATGTTTTGGCCTCCCTAAAAACTCCTCCTAAGAGACAGTCTGTGTCTACCAGCTTTTTCAGCTGTATCCCTGTTATTCTGAAGTCCTGTTGTGGTGGGAAGGTATAGGATTTGTTTTTTTCTGATTAAATCTCAGTCTCTTGAATTCTCTGTCTCAGGGCTGTGATTTTCACAAGGGTTTCACTATTAGTATAGCTTCCCTCCTCCACTTTTATTTATTTATTTATTTATCTATATTTATTTATTTATTTATTTATTTTGAGTTGGAGTCTCACTCTGTCACCCAGACTGGAGTGTAGTGGCACGCTCCCGGCCACCGCAGCCTCAACCTTCTGTGCTCTGGCAATCCTTCCGCCTCAGCCTTCCAAGTAGCTGGAACTACAGGCGCGCACTACCACGCCTGGCTAATTTTTTTGATTTATTGTAGAGATGAGGTCTCACCAAGTTGCCCAGGCGGGTCTCGAACACGCGGGCTCAGGCAATCCATTCACCCCAGCCTCTCAAAGCGTGGGATTACAAGCTGAGCCACCGAGCCGGGCTCCTCCTCCACTTTTAGATGCTACAGAAAAAACTAGAGGGTACAAGATGAGGCATACCTTTTCCCATCTGGGATAAGGATCTGGTAAAGTCTTTTTTTTTTTTTTTTTTTTTTTTTTTTTCTGTTATAAGTGGCAAATTATGCTTTGGGATAAAGCCATAAATTTTTGATAATGGGCTTCATCTCTATATTTTAAAAAGCTAGAGAGCATTTCAGCAGAAAAAAAAAAAAAAATACAAAAGAAGGGTCTGAAATACAAGTATTAGTCTCCCTACC